>JAGDQP010008341.1:25914-63380 GCA_022664845.1 Lepisma saccharinum | reverse complement strand
TTTTTTTTTGTAAAAAAAGGGCAAAAAATCCCGAAATTCAAAAGGGTTTTATTTCAACTGAAAGCTTTATACGAGTAAATCTAAATCTGCAGAAAATCTAACATTAAAAACGTTAAACTGCAAAGACTTTACATAAAAGAAATGATATTACACAAATATTTAATTATTTATATAAAATTTCTGATGTTATACTCACATATGTGCAGTTTTGTGAACGTACAAAATTTAAATATTACAGAAACTTAAAATACCAGAGTTGGATCTCTTATGCAGATGGTTTGTAATCCTTCTTCTTTCAAAGGAGGGTAGTGTTCTGCGTGCTTTTAGACGTGCGCGGATGAAACCATCCCTAGCTTCTGGTTCACACACAGCCAATGATGCCTCCGTCACAAGCTTAACGCAGCGCTCCACGGATTGTGTATGACACGGAAACTTTAACATTTCCCGAAGGTAATCTGGCACATCTCCAGTTTTCACAATGTCTTGTACTATCTCTTCAGAGAATGCCATTGTTATAGGAGGCTCCGTTAGGGCAACATCTTCACAGTGCCAGTTGATCAGGTCGACGTAGTCGGGAGCAGATAAGTTAAGACGAGGTATAGTAAAAGAACGAATCTCATTGCCACGAACGGAACTGGTGTCTCGAGCACGCAATATCCTGCGAGCAGCTAGCTGCCGTATACGCTTACGATCGTCACCAAACATTCCCAGCAAAATATTTTCCGGATGCGCGAAATACGCGTTTCTCTGAATGATAGGATCGATGATGACACGTAACAGGTCGTCCGTTAGGAAACGCGACAACTGAATGGTTTGCCATAGGTTCCTTGCACCATCCTTGCATGATGAGTTGCACTTAATTAAAAAACAGCTAGGTACATAAACTTTAATAATGAACGAAGCAAGCGTTTTTAATTTTTCTGATGGATATTCTGTGCCAGCGCAAGATTCGATTAGCTGTTGTGAGCCATCTAGAATGATTCAATGCACCAGATGCTCTTTCAGAAAGGCGTATCGGGCAGTCGCCGCTAAAAACGGCCTCAAATATTTCAAGCAAATAGTTTTGGTCTGTACTTAAACTATCGCGGTCGATAGCTGGCATGTTCTGGAGACTAGAATCAATAGCAACATAATTCACTACTCTTAGTAACTCACAACCTGTTAAACGTTTGCTAATAGGGCCGCTGAATCCTCCAGGACCAGATGTTGGTCCATCTAGGTACTCCATTAAATGGCGAAGTGGCAATTCGTTGCCATGAAGCTGGCATATTAACCACTGCAATGGTCTATTGATTACTTTTTCAAGTTGCAAAATTACGTCACCCCTGCTTCCTGTATTTACTGCAGTACCATCACATCCGATAGCGCATAACTCACTTGCATCGATTGTATTTACAGCAAAGAATTCAAGTATGCTGTTTGCAATTCCTTCCGAGGTCGAACGTTTTGGAGAAATATGTCCTAAATATGCATTATCAGGTAACATAACCAGTGAAACGTGCTCTTCAGTTCTTGTTTTCCGATGATAACTGCCAGTCATCGATTGTTCCAGGAACAATGTGCTATCCTTCCGTCCATCAAAATACAAGCCTCGTACAGCTTTACATTTTAGATCTTGGTGTTCCTGAAGTTGCAGTCGTTTTCTCGCTTTGTTACGTTCCCGTTTCACTTTGCTTGGATCGACGATATCTGATGTTCCTCCAGGAGAAATTACGCCGACATCTTCCAGTACTGCAGATGCTAAGGCAGCCGCTGCTCTGTTGGACACACCATAGCGATCACACGTCTTTGAAAAGTTATTTACACTGGCCCTTGCTTGCCAAGTGGTTGGTTTCACAGTAGTACAAGTAAATTCTGGATCAGTTTCGACAGTACCTTCCATCAACGATTCGCTATCGATATCTGTTTCCTCTGTGTCTTCATTGCCATTAATTTTGATCTTCCTCTTCGTCCTTAATTCTTCCTTTGCTTTTCGTTCTTCTTTCCATTTCCGTTTCCTTGTGGTTCGAACATCAACATTTCCAATATACATTTTCCGTTCTCCACGCTGATCTAAAAGGAAAACTTGCTCTTTGACAGGGACTTTACGAGACTTATCACAATTACATGCACTGAAATCACATTTACAACAAGCGATACCGACAAGTTGTTGACGAGCTTTGGCACAAAATAACTTTACCTTATCATTGAATGCATCGGATTTAGCACCTTTCTTGTTACTATTTTCTTTTGGTTTTGATACTTGTCATGATAATTTCGAATCAGCTGAAGAATTCGTGTGTGAGAAACTATAGGAATAGAGGATCGGTGCCATATTTCTTCCAACCTCGTAGCTACAACTTCTGAAATGTCAACCACGGTAGGCTCTTTGCAAGTATCAAATGGTTTCTTTTCATGCAAAATGAACAAATAATATTTAAACAAGTCTTCGTAAGTTGGTAACACCGAATCAGATAAGGTTTTGGGGGCTCCAAAAATGGGATCATTTAGTTATTTCCTTCTTTTTACACTCAGTCCAACGAGGGAATTTTCCTCCTTCATGTTTTCATTGCTCATTATGTCCGAAATACTGAGTTGATCATTTATCAACTAAAACCACTCACTCACTGTAAAACATTCGATTTTGCACAAATTTGTCGCGAACAACGCTCTCTCTAAGTACAAGACTGTCTGAAATGCCTTTGCCTTCTTAACTTTAATTTCTTGACAGGCAACAGTGAGAAGTTGTATCAATCACCTTAATCACAGGTAAGGTTTCAAGAATTTCTCCTCTATGCTACAAGTAATATGATAGACATTTTTTTTCATAAATCACACAGAACCAAATCATTACTTTCTATACTGTAACGAAACAAGCTAAACGGTTTAGAGTGAATATGTGTGCCTGCCATCTATCGGGAATTTTCAAATCAAAGAAAATAAATCACCGCCTGGTGGATTCAGTCGGCCATGACTTTCTCAAAACAATTGAAATTAACATGATGCTAAGGACTTTATTTCAGCGCCTCCTCATAATTCGCACTTTTTGCGCATTTTCACAAAAAAAATAGGGCGCCCTCCTCAAAATGCTAACAGATATCGCCCAAAATTTGTGAGGGAAATATTTAATATGTTGTTAATACAAAAATGTCTCCTAACAGTAAATTGCAAGGAATATAATTGGTTACAGGCATTAATTTCCATAAAATAGCCATGAAATTAAGGTGAGAAATGATAACAAAACTTAGCGACACCAGCGCACCCTCAAGATATTAACCGATATTAGTCAAATTTTGCACATTAACTAACTATCACAAAAGACCACTTTTGGCAGGTATTAGAAGTCCATGTAAAAACCATTTTATTTTTCGCCCCACCCTACTGGAGACAGACTTTGTGAACATCCTGTCTATATATATTTAGAGTGTTACCCATCATTGTGACGAATTTATTTGCACTACCTCGTTCTTTGCTGTCTAGTGGCAAATCTTCCAAATGTCTTACGTGTCAATAAGGCTCAAGTCATACATAATTTAAAAGGTCGCATTAATTCTATTTAAAACCAAATTTTATCATTATGGAACTTTACCGAGCCACCGTAGTTGAGTGGTAGAGCGTAGATCGTTGGTTCGAATCCACCAGCCGACCATCCTTACTGAGGTTTTTCCAGGGATTTTCCTCAGTCACATCAGGCAAATGCCGGGATGGCATCTTCAACATACAACATGGACAATATGATTTTGCAATTAATTCCTCACTCATTCCCTTTGCGTGCATCGTTTATATCTCCTGATTATTTTAAAATATTTTAACCCTCTCTGGTTGGATATTCCCGCTCTTCTTTTTCAGTACTTTCATCTTCCTTATTACGTAGATTCCCTCCCATGTCCCAATTTCAAGTTATGAATTCACTTCGTAACAAATGATCCCATTCTTCTTGGTTCCTTCATCAAATATAAATGCAATGAAATGTTTGATAGCAAACACTTGAACGCGTACAAGTCTTCTTTCCTCTTTTTCTTGTATTACAAAGTTAACAAAGTAAAGAGGAAGTAAACTGAATTGAATTAAATTATAAATATTATTAAAATTCGATATTCAGCTATCGTCTGGTTTAGATCTTTATATTATTACATATCATTCATTATTACTTTCATCTAATCAAATTCGGTCTTAGTGGACCCAAATGTTTATCAGGATAAGCTCTTTACTTTATACAACCACCCTTATAGCTGTGTGTTTCTGGGTTTTGTTGTACTATTTTTTCTGTCCTCGACTGTACATTTCGAGGCATTATTAAAAAGAAATTGCAGGAATAGCTTTTTCGTATCATTGTATAAATGAAAACTGCTTAGCTTTAGGATACAAGAAAAAGAAAGAAAGAAGTATCAGTGATCATTTATGTTACAATCAAGATGCACATAATTTTCGTGCATTTTTTGGATCGCTGATTACGAAGCTGAAGTCAAAGTTGCAAAATTTACCGCCGTTAACAACAATTTAATATTTTAGCGTATATTAAAATATTTTAAATGAAATAATAATTACGTTTTTTTTATAAATGATTCCTGATTGGATGTAAATTGAATAATAATTATTTTTTTTGCTAATATATTGGTATATATTAACGGAATTATGATAAAATTATTTTTTTGAAAAATTAGTTTTTATTAATTATAACCATAAATTAATTTATTGTATTAAAATGTAATTACAAAAAAAATTCGGTTTCACCATCAGGCGATAAATTTATAGATGAATTAGTGTCTTCTGATATCGAGCATTCTGAACTTGAACCCTGCTCATGCCATGTGGGCTTTGTGGTTGAAAAACACCGTGTGCGTGAGTTTTCTGGGGGTGCTCCCGTTTCCTCCCAATTTCTTCACTCCACCAATTCATCCCATTATCACCCATACGGCCTGAGTCATAGTTGCCTAAAGGCCTTAAAATAAATTCGATCTGGACTTGAAACATCGTTTTATTCATCTTGTTGACTAACTCTCACAGTTAGTTGGAACCAATAGCAAACTAACAACTTCCGCTTACAAGCTTCTCTCTCTCTCTCTCTCTCTCTCTCTCTCGCTCGCTCTTTCTCTCTCTCTCTCTCTCGCTCTTTCTCTCTCTCTCTCTCTCTCTGTATACATACCAGGCACGCACACACACGCACATACACACTTATTCCATGTCTTCCAATTTCTCTTATGATGTTACATTTGTGGAAAACAACATTACACGATCCTTCTATCTTTCGCTTTTCGTCTAGCCGTTTACTCTAATAATATAGCTTTCACTCGCTTTGCTTCACTGGATGGCACTGCCTCGTAGGCTCCCGTGCGAGTTGCATCTCAATATGTGAGGTGTGCCATATTTATTGTAACCTACTATTGGTCATACACCTTGATACTAAATTTCGTTTCTGTATCTTCAGTGTTTTTAAAAATATGGGTTCTTGGCACCCATTTTGGATTAAAGAGGGCGACGTTTTCAAAATGTTGTAATAGTTTCCTAAACTACTCGTGATGATGCATCGTTATGGCAAATTTCGTATCTCTTGCTCCAACGGTGAGGAAATATTTTTGGCTCGTCATTTTGGATCCAAGATGGCGTCTTTGGATACATTTTGTAATATTTTCTTAGCCTACTAGTGATGATGTACCGTGTTACCAAATTTCTCTTCAGTAGCCCCAGCGGTTTAGTCTGTATATTATATAAAGCAATGGTTTTTGGGGCGGCAAATTTGGATCCAAAATGGCGACGTTTTCAAAATTTTGGATTTTTTTTTTTCATTATTGCTAGTGATGATGTACCCTCATACCAGATTTGGTGTTTCTAACTTCAGTAGTTTGACCTGTAAATTATGATGAATGAGTCAGTCAGGCAAGCTATACTGTATGTGGTTGACAAAAAACTGAATAAATAAACAAGGGACAACCTCGGCAGAATTTGTTTGTTTTATATTAAAGAAAATACATTTGACTATAACGTAAACTAAGTCTAACAAAGGAACAACACGGAACAACTTAACTTTTTTTTCATAACATATTTTAAGGTTTTCAATTAATAAATATAAATTACAATTATTTTTTACTAATACTTTAAATTTGATAAATTATTATTATTTCGTATTTTTTTTATATTCTATGTACTTTCAGAAGTTGATTTTATTTTATTTTATTATGATCTGCTTCACTCTAAACCTTTTTCTACAACTTTCAAAACGTGCGTCGCTTACTGCTTCAGTAACACAATCGATGTCAATCGAACAAAGGTAGCTTTGCTACTCCTGTCCTGAGACAGGCAAAAGGAAATACACACTTTCATAAGTAAATTCTGACCATTGCAAATGTACTGTAAGAAACCCAACATGAAAAAATCCCTAACTAGTTACTTTTTTCCAATTTTTGGCCAGCTTTTATGGAATCGGCCACACTGTGCCATGCTCTTCTGAACTTCCAAATATGAAGTTCAAAAGTACTTGGGAATTTTCGAAAATAATGTTTTTCTGTGGCCTCTAGGTTGTATTTTGTTACATAAAACATGTCAGTTTATCTTCGAAAACAAAGTCACCACTATTGAAAACACTCAAGTATACAATATCATCAAAGGTGAAAATGTTTCGAGTAAATAACATTGGCATTAACTGCATGGAGATTCTTCCCTTAGACTCAACAGATGGGAGAACACAAAATTCAAAATACGCTTTAGTTCTCATTAATATTACACTTCGGGACAATTCCAAAATGCTGTAGAAACGAAATTTTAAAATTCAAACATGTAGAATTCGTTACATTGTTTTATGAGTATTAAATATTATTTAATTTGCTCAGTTTCACGAATGTAACATCTTATTTTTAGTTATTTATATAGAATTGTAAATGTATTTAAAAACGATGGATGTTACTTCATACTTGCGATAAGGTAATTTTCAACACTAACGGCCATCAAAACATGTGCTGGAAGAAGCACTTTTAGCTAAAAATGCTTTTTTATTGTAACATTCGAGATATCTAAAATATATCTCATTTTTTTTAATGACTAACAATTGTTGGATTAGTAAGCTTGATGTTAGTGGGACGTTTATTAAGGCTTTTTTTTAACACAAAGTACAATTTACGTACGTTGTTTTACTAAGTTACTTTCTGTATGAAATGAGGCTAGATTCGACATTCTATTTTATTTATATATATTTCATCGTCTCGACTTTTTATTTGTTATCTCAAGAAGTATTGATAAACTCAAAAAAATCGTTAGAATATTTTGTATCACCTAGCGAAAGATTCCCGTTGTACGGCAGATTTTTAATTAAGTGTATATGGCTACCATTCTCCAGCTTTACAGAAAATGAGATAAGTAAATGAACGTCCTTATGATTACACTATTGAAAACCGGTTCAAAAATCGAGCATTTATACACAAACAAATACAAAAATAATACATACGAGATTGAACTGAAAGTCTTTTCACTTATCGCCCAAACATATTACAGTAATTAATGCAATTTTCTTACAAAATACTATTGTATAATCAGTTTAACGTTAATGTTAAATTAATGTAATATCTGAAGGAAACTCGTGTCGAGCATGTAAGAAATATTTCATTTGGAGTAATTCTAGGAGGGAGATTGCCACTTTATTTTTAGACTATATTTACTTACCCAAAATTTATCGATTATAGAATAAATCATAAATACTTTGTTCTATGTTAATAGAACATTCTAGTAGTAATTGTATCAACGAGTGTACAATGTACAACAGCTACTCTGAAATTTATCCCGGCTTGTCCGTAATATTAATGCTATTTGTCTCTAATTCATATCACTGGGAGAGCATATATTGACAAAGGAACAGGTTTTTCCTTTATTTAAAGATAACGGAAAATTTGATGTAAAGCATAGATAAACGGCGGCAATTAGCGGGGCTATGATCACAAGAACACAACACATCTCAGCAACGCAACACAGTCATCGATTGAGATCACGCGTCTAACGTCACACACTTGTATACGTCCAGAAAATAGGCTACGGTATCAAGACAGTCAGGCAATGTGCGTTTGAACAGGGTCGTATAAAACTGCACCATGGAGAACACACAATTGCTAGGGATTTTTCCTTATGAATTAAAACTGAGACATTCTGCAAAGCAAGCCGCAAAATCGTTAACAGCGGATTTGGGACATAAACGGCAAACGAAAGCACCATTCACCGTTCGTTTTTCAAATTTCGTTCTGGTGACAACATTGCAAAATGGGCTCCGTGGGCACCGACCAACATCATTTTGGGATGAGATACTCAGGAACACCGTAGAAGCGTACCCTTGGGAAAATGTTCGTACCATTGTAGTCAGTAACACATACCCTATACCACTATCAGTCGGTGGATCCGTGCGATCGGTAAAGTGAAAAAGTTCGAATCATGGGTGCCATGTGAGATGACACTGATCAACAAGAACTGCCGTCTGCAGGTGTGCAGTTCTCTTAGTGTAAGGAATTGTGGAAAGGTTTCCTGCATCGGATTGCCACTTCAGATGTAAAATGGATCTACTATGACAATCATAAACGTCCAGGACAACGGGTGGATCGTGATCAACGTCCAGAACGGCGTTCTAAACCACCTCTCCTCTGAATATTAATTACGCGCATCTTTGCTCCTAAAAATACATGGTTTCGAAATCAATGTCAACTAAAATTATGGAAGCTTCTTAGAAACGTAACATCTGGACAAATAATGATGTCAGCCGTGTCACATTAGTAAATTACTGAAATCGAAGTTGTACCAAATAATGAATCAACGTCCTTGTTTCTAAGAAGAGCAGATGCCAGGAAATTCATGCACCTTTCTCCTAGCTACTCATTGTCTACTCTTTCAGAGTGAAATAGTTTTCTGGGGAAATTCCTTTTCCTTGTTATGCGCATTTCTCAAAACGATGTTGCGGTATTTACTATTAAGGTGCGTTCTCTGAAATCTCTCTACAAATTAATGAACAGTGAACACTATTTGTTATTAGACGGGCCCAGAAGCTTGTATGATCCAATGAGAACAGTTACGTAATATACCTGATTGCGGGCAGATGTCAGGGGAGAGTAAGTATATCGAAATTACGCCGTTATCGAGTTTTCGGTGCTATTGCTGACCTCACAATCCCAAGTTTTGGCACAGTCCATTTGTTAAGAAGCGCGATAGACAAATATATTTACTAACTAGAAAGCTGTTGAATGAGAAGCTATTCATTCTTTTGTTGCGAAAGAAATTACAAGTTTAAAGTATATGAAATACACTAACACATCGCCAAAACTCCTTCCTTTGGCCCTGAGGGCCTACGTAAATTTACATCATCATCATTCAATCGCAATAGCTCTTTTATATAATAAATTTCTTCTGCAGATAACAAATTAACCTATATGACAAAACTTGTAACTTTGAATAATAATAATGTAAATAATAAACAATTATAATGAATAGTTGAGATGCTAGAACATAGATCTATCTAGGCTGTAAGCTTGTTTAGTAACCTGCAGAATTATACTTGTAGACCTGAGTTAGGATATACATATGCTAAATTTCGTACTATGCTCAATTTAGACTGAAATGAATGATTCAGAATCAGTGGAAAGACACCGTTTTCATTCTTAAAGTTTTGTGAAGTAAACATTGTTTAAAAAAGCACGTTAAAATAATGCAATAACTTACCGTTGAAAATGGCAACATTTCTTCCAAAGAAGTAACTAAACCAAAATCCCTCACGGGCAATAAAGACGACAAACTTCAATATTCCTATGGGAACAATATTGGAAATATTATTGTCAACAATAACAATAGTGTATTGTTAATATGTATACATATATTCCTGTTATGCTTGCATTGCTATCTGAAAATTCACGAGTATTTCATCTCATGGGATACACATGCTTATCCTTGTATATCTATATTTTTTCTTTAGAAATTTACGGCTTTACGCCTCCAATACAGGACACTATATGTAACTTCTTGGTATAAAAGTGTCATCACTTTAAATTACAATAATTTCCCTGGATCAGTGTTCAACAAAGTTCAATAATATCAAGATTTACAGAAGTTTAGGAAATATAGTTCAACTATAGTTTCTGTAGGCATAAATTTGTTCCTTTTATTATATTTTTTCTTGAATTTAATATTCTCATGTACCCTATTTTGGTAATTTTAAATAATCTTCTTCTAGTTTACATCCTTATATATATATATATATATATATATATATATATATATATATATATATCAATCATATTCAGCCGTTTTCTATCCACTGCTGGATGAAGGCCTCCCCCTTTTCCTTCCATATATCTCGGTCTGCTGATATCCTCATCCATGTAGCTCCTGAAAAACGCTTGATTTCATCTACCCGTCTTACATTTGGACGTCATCTCGGTCGTTTCTTTTCTCTAAGAATCCAATGTAGTACATTCATCATTCATCTTATATCTCTTCGTCTAGCTATATGACCATCTTCACTTCATCTTCTTCGCAGTCTTAAATACATCCTCTGCCTTTGTTTGTGCGTGAATCCATTCGTCTTCCTGTCCCTCCTAGTTATTCCCAGCATGCATCTCCATTGCTCTTTTTGTGACTTTTTATCATTTAGTTGTTTGCGCACTTAATGTCCAAGTTTCACAGCCGTACATCATTACAGGTAAGACGCATTGATTATAAACTTTACGCTTGAGACACATTGGTAGTTTTCTTTTGAAAATAAAGTGTAGTCTTTCAAACGCCATTTTACATCTTCTATTTATTTCATCAGTCAAGTTGGCATTCGATGTTTTGAGCTGACATAGGTACATATATTCATCAACCATACCTATTGTCTCTCCTTTAATCTTTATTTCCTTCTTTGAAGCGTCCTGATGGTTCATTACTTTTGTTTTACATAATTTCATTTAAAGTCCTATTTTTTGAACTCTCATTACACACTTCATCCATTCTGGTATGTAGCTCTTCTGCACTTGAAGCAAACATGATTATATCATCAGTGAATCGTAGGTGATGAAAATATTCGCCATTAACTTTTATTCCAATTTCATCCCAGTTTAAATTTTGGAACATTCTCTCCCAGGATCGCAGAAAATAGTTTTGGAGAAATTGAATCTCCTTGCCTAACCGCTTTTCCAAATTTAAATTTTTCACTTTCTTGATGTATTCAAATGATAAATGTAGAAGTTGAGTAGATATTTCGCAGTAACGTGATGTATGTAGTTTCCAAGGCTTGATGTTCAAGTGATTTAAGTACTGCTGGCAAGGAGACCGAATCGAAAGCCTTTTCAAAATCTATGAATCCCAAACAAAATGGAAGTTCATATTCGTTAGTTCTTTTCATAACTTCATTCCATGTTTGTATGTTATCCATTCTGCTAAATTCACGACGAAATCCGGTTCGTTCCCTTCAATGGTTACAATCCAACTCTCGTTCAATAGCATTCAAAATAACTTTGGTGAACATTTTAAATAGAACTAACATTAAACTAATTGGTCTGTAGTTTTCGACGCGTTCTTTGTCCCCTTTCTTGTACAATAAAATAATAATAGCATGATTCCAACTTGACGGTATTTCTCTCTTCCTCAGTCATATCGAGAATAATTTAACATGCTCCTCTTTCATCTTTTCATCTCCCCATTTAAGCATCTTTGCTGTGAGTCCATCTTCTCCTGGCAATTTTCTATTCTTCATCCCTCGAAGTGCTTTATTCACTTGTTATTTCAATACAGCTGGGACTTGTACATCGGGATGAATCGTATTAGAATCCAATAAATACCAGCTCCGGATCCCAAACCTCTGATCATTGTAATTAGCTTTACAATTCAGAGATCAGGCAAGATTTGTGTTATTGCATTTCTTAGAAGCATATAGGGCAAACATATGTATTTAAAATATCTTTCAGTGGTGTAGTCGCAGAGGGGCACTTGGTCGCGCCCCCCTCAATGGGAAATGCTTTATTTCTTGTAGCATTAATTGAACAATTTATCCAAGGAACTATTCCGATGTGTTCCCGAACCGACCTAATTGATCTATCAATTGCGAATCCAGAAAGGGGCACGGGGCATAATCCTTTCCTTTATAGCATTATTTCAGTGTCAAATTTCATGATAAAAATAAGCAATATGAAGTCAAATATGATAAATTTGTAGTAAACATTTACAAAGCGGGGAAGTATCTCTGGTATATTCCACCTACGTTCCTTGCTCATGAAAATACTGGATCTGCCACTGTTCTCTTTTCTATAATAACGGTTGATAAAATATTACTTAAGTTTATATTACATGAATGTAGAATTTATACTAGAATATGTATAGAAATACATGTACACTAAATGAGGTTTTATTTTTAAATTAATTAATACACATAATTTGTTTACTTCAGGAAATTTAATACATTTCTTTCTCGCAAACAACACTTCGATACTTCCTAACGGCAATATTGTCTTCCTTACCATGGTTTTCAACCATCCGATTACAGCCAATCGCACAAGTAAGAGTCCTGAGACGGCATAGTTATTGCACCACTGACCATCATCGAGGTGCTCTACTGATTTAATGAGCGGATAATCACTTGTGTCACCGACCGGTACACAGTGGTACGAGAACCTAAAAAACACGGCGAAATTAATACTGTCTGAACGCTGAGTAAATGTGGCTTGGATTTTAGTTACAGGCTTATTGGTGTGCTATCTGCTTCATATTCAAGTAGTACACGCGATATAACATGTTTCATCTTGACGAAAGCACTAAAAAAAATCATCCATTTCACGGATTGCTATACCACAGGAGGTTTCTTCATAAGTTCGGCAATCGTGAGGTAAATTAAATGGGTTGATGAATTCTGCCCAGGTACAAAACAAATGCTGTTGATGATATTAAGACTAGGCTGCTTGTCTTGAGGCAAATGTAATTTCTACATGTAAACTTATAGATGATTCAAACTGGCTTTTCGACCGAACTTTGTAGAGGAGTAGGGTGCATCAGGAAAACACCACAAAACATGAATAAAACCTCTTTCATCCATAAAGACATGCGCAATAGCCAAACGTTTGATTCATAAGAATAAGTACTTATAGTGTGTTTTAAACGTAACACACACGATTAAAATGCTTGAAATGATGGATGAATCATATGTTTGTTTTTATGGACGAAAGCACTTTTAATCGTGCTTTCTGGTGGTTTCTTGACGTACCCTACTCCTCACCCAAGTTTGGCCGAAAATGCAGCTGGAAGCAGAGACAGGTTTACTTGCAAGAATTTAATAAAAATAATTATCAACACTATCAGTAAAACAAAAGAAACGGACTTGAAAGCACGCCAAAACAAACGTAACCAAACAAGGGAAATTATAGTAAAGTATATATGAGTGAAAAACAAAGGGACAAGCAATTATGTTTCTAAGCATCCATTTCCCAATTGGTCCTTGCTCATGCACCATAAATTTTAGAAAATTAATACACACATTAGTTATACATTTCTGATCGTAAAATGTGCAGATCTCTTAAATGTGGATATCTTAAAAATAGTTGAAGGTGGTAGTAGTTTACCCATATGTTACTTTTGCAATGTAATACTGTATTGGAAAAGATAACAATTTATAGAACTTTTACTGTTAATTATGTTTCTCTCCTTTAGTTTCTAATAATATTGAAATTAATTTAAAGGTGTTTGGAAACGCAAAATTATACATACTAATGTGTTTGAAACTGACAAAACGAACTCAACAATGCCAATATCTAAATTTCAAAATGTTTGCAGAAGGACCCGTTTGGAAATGGACAACTGATTTCTACGTTCTGTAGCATTTCAGGAACTCTTTACGCGTACGACTAGGAAAATACATTATTAATGGTATTTCAGAAACGTGAACATACAGCTAAGACACCGATTTCTATGTAACTTTGGAGTGACCCATTCAGATGTGTGTTTTAAGGACCCATTGAGATGTGTGATTTATCAATGAAATAGATTTTCCAAAGGGAAAACTAATGATCATGCACTGTAGAAATAGGAGAACAGACTTCAACTTAGGGAAGCCCACTTCGACCTTAGGCCTTCAGCTCTGAACTTGAACCTTCAGCTCTTAACTAAATTAAAGTTATGATTGCACTGTAGCCCAAACCTACCATATTTTACATAAATTATTTGCCTCAATGGCAGCTGCAGACAGAAAATGTACGTAAACGTATTCCGAAAATGTTGAAAAAATGGCCAACTTTGAGCGCACATATAGGCTACTAATGATTATCCGTTTGAGGGTTACAAAATGTATAGTTAAGTGTCTATTGGACATTTAACTACAACATAAGAATGTTTACGAGTTTATTTTTTAAATTTGAATTTTGGGATTTTGTCCCAGTTTTTTCGATTCCGTCCCACTGGGCGATGGGAGACCCCTTGACACTTGGGACCCGGGGCGGTGGCACCGCTCGCACTCCCTTCCTCTTGCGCCCCTACTGGCACGTACAATGATCTACATTCATGCAAAGCAATAACGAAAACGAATTGTTAAATGAATCGCTAAACAAAGAATTAATCCGAAATAAGTCCTCTGACATTCAACAGATAGAAAACACTAAAATGGGACAATTTTACATACCTTATTTACCGAAATCCCCTTGCGCCATCGGGGATAGTGTTCAGTGTAACAGTCGTTCTCCTGCTTTATGGCTCGGCATAGCAAGTTGCACTGTTGAAGGAGGCGTCGCTAATTGCGCGTAAGAGCAATGCTGTCCCAGACCTGTTTACATATTTTCAAAAGGCAAACTTCGCGCCAGATTTACTGGTGTCATTCAGGTAGATGAGGGCTTCATGTAGAGTAGCGGCCCACTGTTACTCGTCCACTGCAGGGTAAAGCTCGTACCGATAAACTTTTTAATTTTGGTGACCCGCTCCTTAATTAATATGTCAATCCTTCAAGGCGTATACAGGTGCTTTATGTCAGAGCTCGAATGACAAATGAATCATGCACCATATTGGGCACCTGCGTGACTGCTGAGGCCGTACTGTGTTTCTGGATTTTCTTCCATCACACCCGCACTTAGACATTGCACTATCTCGGCTGTTTGTACTGGCTGTATACGCTATCTTCGTACTATTTTCGAGCAAAGCTCTTCCTATAGAATCCTATTCTTGTACTGCTTAATAATGCACTATCCACGCTACTTGCTAATGATCAGTCCTTTGCTTTTACACCGCTGCACAACTTTTAAGGAACTGTACAAAGAGGAACTATGTACCCCTACTATATATCGGGAACTTCCGATAGCGCGAATGTAGGAACGTCACTTCTACCCACAGCAGCGACACATTCCTATTGCCAAATCATGTCTAGAATCTTGTGTACTCTTAGGGCAGAATAGAAAGTAAAATCGTCCCATTTCAACTGAATCAATCTTCTGTATTGTAAGTGAAGTGTTTCAAAAATTGTAAATTCTTTCCATGTTACGTGCCCGACAGTTACCATAATATATTTAACGAAACAAAAAGAATAAGTAAATATGTTTTTGCATAATGTTCTAAGATTAGTTTTCTTCAGGTTCGGTTGTAGTATATATCTTTCAGCAATCAAGAAATGCACAAGCTTATAATATTTCGTTTTTTAAAGGGAAATGCAATAAATTTAAAAAAGAAGTCAAAAATCTAACAAAGGGTATTTGTTACTAAACTCAGAATATATCAGAACGTATCCTGTCATAATTAGTAATTTAATATTCTTAAAACTGGTCCACCTTTTTGCAAATTAAAAAAACATCTTTACTAATTTTTGCCATTTTGGTTGCTCATAATTACTGGATTAATCTCAGTTCCTATTAACAATTTGTCAAAAAGATCAAATAAGCTTCTGCTTCTCTTACAGCATAGTATATTTATAAATGCACCAACAAATGCGATGAATTGGGTTTGCGCCGCCAGAAATAAGCGTGAACTATTTTTGAAGAGGTGATACCTGAGTTCTGGGTAAACCCCGAAAAACTAAATATACTAATTATAATGTAAAGCAATTGCACTCTTTAGCCTCATCTAGGCGTTATATTATGTACGCGATATTTTTGCTAGAACCGAAGACATCAATCACTTAAAATCTTTTAGTAAGACGCTTTATTTTGTGGGTGCTTTGCCTCTCAAACACCCTTCGAAAGAAACTACAGGATGCGGAGTAGCCAGTGATTCCCCTAGATCCCCCAAAGTCTCGACAACAACTCTCCAACTTTAAAATTTTTTGCTGTGAAAAATCGATAGAAGCTGTACAAAAATTCACTTACACTCTCCCAATTTTGTCTTTACACCCCGAAAACTGAAAACCCTTGCAGAAACCCTGAGAGCACTCATCGCAACTTTTTAAATAATAGAAATCTACATTGTTATTTCTTCTAAAAATAGTGTATCTTTAATTATACCTATCTTTAAAATTATTAATCACCGAACATATCGATAAACCTTTAAAGGATGTTCTCATTAAGTAGATTTCCTTTTGCAACATTAACTTGTTTTAAAATTCGGGAGGTCCTGTGTTCGATCTCAGTAGCCGACCATCCTAACTGAGGTGTTTCCAGAGTTTTTCCTGTCACACCAGGCATATGCCGACAACATATAGCCTGGCCGACATCTTTCCGAACCCTTTTGCCTCCACTATCCCGGCCTGAGCCTTAGATGCCTAAAGGCCATAAATAAAATTCGAAACTTCCTGGTACCTACGTGAGAATTTTGTATTGAAAGGAATAACAGAAGCAAACAGTGTATTAGTATAAAAAATCCTGTGATAATGCACGATGTGTTCAAAAGATCAAAGTAAGAAGTGCATTGAAAAAAGTACTTTTCTTGTAGTTTGTTACTTCTCTGGGTTGATTCGCAATGTGAACAAAGGATGAGTGTTTATAAGGCCTATATTTGGTCTAGCAAATCGCCGATCTTTTGCCATTTTGTCGTATCTCAAGTTGTGGTCGAATGTGAGTTACTGGTATAGAATATTCTAGATGCTCAATAAGAATTGTTCACAAACCAAGGTAGGTTACGAAGTTATGAAGTTGTTTTTTTATATTAATTTGTTGTAACTCTCCATGACATTGGAAAGTTATATTTAATGTCTGGCAACTGTATAGGAATATCTTATTTTAAGATTGTCTATCTTTTGTTCCACGCAAGTGTAAATATAGTATATTTTCTTATCCCGTTGATTTTACTGTCTTCGCACTTCTAGTCTTAATTATTGAAAAAAAAAAACATACCGTAAAATAAGGTAAAAAGGAACAATTAACTAGATATTTACTTTAAGTTTTTACATGCTTTATCGTATTGTACATTTCCTTAAAGAATACTAAATAACCACAAACTTTAAAATTTTCTCCAATCTAATAATTTTAAGATATTGTTTATCCTGTCATGCTGTGAATAAGATGAGCTACAAATTTAAATGTTTTTCGTCGTTAAAATTATTAATTCAAACATTTTACTCAGATAGAGTGGTACCCAGATGCATACCTACAATACTAAAATAGTATTATTATATCTCTACTATAGACATTACTAATTTCTGTAGTGTGTTTAGTTAAAGGACTAATGGTTTCTATAAGGTCAAATATAGTTCTAGGAAACTATACTTCATTTTTCCATCATGCTTTAAGAAGAAAAATCATTATTTCTATTATTTCCTTACATAGCTTAACTTAGGTGTACTGGTGCTCTCTGCAAGAAGAGCACATGCATGCAATGGTATTTTAATTATTTTCCAGTATTTTGTTACCCGTTTGAGTTCCCGAATATGATTAAAATTTATACTAAATATAACAATATTTAATATGGAATGTTGTATTTTATTGAAAATGACTCACTAACATTTTTAAGGCTTTTACATTTTTAACTTAAATTTTCCACAGGTTGTAACTTCAGAGAATGTCCTTCTGGCACCCGAAACTTCAATTGTATGCATTAGTTTGTATTATGATCAGAATGCATTATATCTCAAAATTACTGCTTTAAGGAACAATTATTCAGTACAGTACATGAGATACAAATTTATATAGAGAACATTGTTAAAGCACCATCTTCTTTTTCTTTAAATAGTAAATTAGATTTGGCTTCATATATATACCTTCTTCACCTTTCTAACTCGATTTTTTTTTAAATATTACTTATTACAGAAAGATAAGTAACACGCTATTAATCCTTGGACTTAAAGAAGAGAAGAAAGCCCAAATCCAGGTCTAATTTTAAAATTAAATCATGCAGCACATGACTGTGGACTCGGAAGAACAGGAGATATGACTACTGCTAGGTAAGTTAATAAACTTCCTCAGTTTATCATCATCCTATTTACTTTTCCTTTAGGAAGTGTTATCTTTTATTGCCTTATATTTTAGGAGTTGCTTAATGTTTTCGCAGGTTATCAGATTGGCATGTTTTTTTAGATAAAATCAGCTTTATTTAACACAGTTTCTCTCAACTTCTCAAAATTTCTTCTGTTTTCTTGTTTAAGAGTTAACTGTCAGCTTAAGAATTCGAAAGTAAACGAATTGAAACTAAGACTATTGAATTCCCTTAAGTATGTACACTAGATTCCAATTATATTCTTTATATGAATATTTATTTGTAATTTATTTATTTTAATATTTTTTTCACATTTCAGAAGAACTATTGAAAGGATCCAACCTCGCATCTTTGTATATTTCTCATCAATTCCTGCATTTCTGGATTTTCTTGTTGTTGATGGTTTAGTTGTCATGCGATTGTTATGTTGTTCGGATCCAACTCGTTACGTCACAGATCTTGTATGATAAGAAAATCGTCTATCATTCATCTCTCTGTTTACGCTTTATAATTAAAACATGTGGCTACAGGTCATGAATAGTACACGTATTGTTTGTTGTCTCCTACAATATAATAAATATGCAAGAACCTTTTCGTCTGATAAATAAACCTTATATTGCATACACTTAGCAATACTACGCTGGTATGAGGTACCCTTCGGAATGTGATCACAGGTGATAGAGTATGGCAAGGATTAATAGGTGACTCATATAAAGTGTAGAGTGTACAGCAAGTTCACTTTTCTAAAGTGTGAAAATCTTCTTTTCCACCTCTCCAGTAATTAGTTATAATTCGCAACAATTTGCTAGAAGGGTGGTCTGTGTTTTCAGTTGTCGCATGTTTCTTGTTTAAGAGGTTGTGTATAGAAAGTCATATTCGAAACTCTGACTTCTCAAGCTAATAAAATATCAAATCATAGTTCTATTCTTGAATTCACAAAATAGTGTTTTCATGGTTGTTTCACCAACAGGAATAATTCAATGGTTAAATTTTCCTGGACATTTAAGGGTGGATATAACTTTATTTTAAAGGCACTTCAGTGTGAATAGGAACCTCTAAGGTAGCTGGGTAAGCGCGAATATCACGACTGCTCAACTAGAAAATTTTATTGGGTCCCATGATTTTTGCACTGGTATTTGTATTGGACTTCCAGCGACATTTGCTGCACTCTGCTAGAACCTGCTTTCAGGATATCTCTTCATACAGCTGCATCAAATCTCGTTAAGCATCCGAACAATTTGGCCTAATTATTGAAGTTCCTTTCTGTTATTCTTTCCCGCATCCGGTCTTTCGTGTCTTCAATAACCGAATACTTCAGCTGGCTTTCAAACATTGAATATAATGGTTCAGTTATTCAACCTTGAGTTCACGGAATGATCGTTTGAGTATTACACTACGTAAAGACAAGTCCATTCCTTCATGAGTCTAAAAGTTATAATTTCCTGTAGTTCATGTTGGACAAGTAGAGAAGAAGTGATGTGGGTCCGAATACCTTTCACACCAAATACACTGACTGAATAGTTCTACAGTTTTTCGTTAGTCTCACTAGGCAAATGCCGGGATGCTACCCAAGCGTGATAGCCTGTAGTCTGAAGGTACTGTAAGGTCCAGAAATGTATTTGTTTCCATAGTTTCAGTAGCCTGAGAACTCCTTTACGTATTTTGTGTCTGCATAGGGTATTTGCACAAGTAAAATTCTGGAATAAATTTGAAACTTTTAAAACAACGAATCATTATGAAAATAGGCCAGCCGTACACCATTATATTACGCATAGAAATATAAAGAGTCTGATAATATACTGAAGTTAGATCACAAGGAACCCAGTGAGAATCTCCTACAAAATATTACCTTTATTTCTGCTTGATCTGTTCCTACGATAGAATCCTGTAATATGTAGAAAAATAGTGTTGTTAATGTGTATAAGTTTTGAACAGTAATATAGAAAACCAAATTAATGTATACCAATTACTATAAAAAGTAATTTCAGTAAAAAATGTAGAGAACATCCCATTAGGACTCTTGAATTATTTTATTTTAGGAAGAAAAAAATCTGCTGCAGGTAAAACTTTCAAAAATGTGTAATATAACTTGGCTAATTCTATAATAGATAGGAATATATTGTTTATCAGGGGTGCAGCCATAAGTCAGCTATATTTCCCTACAAAAATATCTCTTTTCCTTTATTTGTCGTATATTCTTGTGATAGAACTTTACTTCAGAATTAATAAATTAACAGTTTACAAAGTAAAGTTATGACTCTATTGTTATATTCGTATTTCCAGATTCAAACATTTACTCCGTAATTGATTCCTTGACAATTCAATGATGATTTATGGTAGGAATTTTTTTGGATACTAGTAATGTCTATTCCTATTTATTTCTCCCCAAAATAATATATTTGTATAGTACAGAGTCGGCCTTTCCATCTGGTGGTGAGCGTTCAAAACACAGATTACTATATAGACACAAAAAAATATTAAAATACATTGATTATTTTTTATTAATGTTCTTACATTTAGGGATAGTTTTTCATTGTCCAGTTATATTTCCAGTTAACTAACTGTAAGTTAAACTTAACCTGAACTCTAACTTTAATATCCGTTTTTCAATTGCCTTTTGACTGGTGGTTAGCTAACTGATGGTTAGTGGAAATAGAACAACAGTTGGCAATGGATTTCTACTATTTCGTCATCTAGGGAGTTGTTCAGGAATTTTGAAAACAGTAGAATAGAGGATGGCGTAGTAAGTTATAAACAAAATACGCATCAAATTCGCTAGTTTCTGAAGTAAGAAATATGAAGGTTAGATTGCATTAAGAGATTTGTGGAAAAAAGAAATAAGGTAGTAAACACACAAATGTAAAGAATTTAGTTGCTACCTAAAAAAATACGTATGTGTGACGCCGACCTGGTAACCGTGTGGGTTGGGGCGCTAAGCAAGCGACTTGAAGGTCCCGGATTCGAATCCCGACTGGTGCATGAATTTTAATTAGCATCACCTTCATAATGTTGACGGGTCGAAGTCAGTTACTAAAAAACGCCCACACAAAATAAAGTTTACAAAGTTTCTTTTTACGTAGGCGGGAAGGTTCTAGATCGCTGGCCCGCATATCTTTATACACTCTGGGAAAATAGATAAATTCCACGTTATGACCCGCAGCTTCCGCACCATATGTACGATCTAAACCATAATAATTACCACAGATACTTCTAAACACCTATCGGCAACCCAGCAATCCAAAAAGTTCTACGGAAAGCTATATGGCAT
This sequence comes from Lepisma saccharinum, assembly GCA_022664845.1. Taxonomy (NCBI): domain Eukaryota; kingdom Metazoa; phylum Arthropoda; class Insecta; order Zygentoma; family Lepismatidae; genus Lepisma; species Lepisma saccharinum. Next base: position 41,824 of record JAGDQP010008341.1, on the reverse strand, counting down.
TATAATTTCGTTAATACGCAGTTCATCAACATGTAATAAGCATTGCCTTATGAGGAGTTATGGCGAAACTTCGTGTTATGAATTACACGTATTTTGCTACAATAAACATGGATAGTATCTTGGGCGAGTGAAGAGGGGTTAGTTGAAGTCAAGTTCGATACTTTTTATTATATACGATGTACATGGGGTTTTAAAAAATGCATGTGCTAGCATATGCAACGCGGAAGAAACTAAATAGCCCATAGCACCTTTCTCTATTTCTCTCTCAATTTACCCTTTCATTTCAAAACTGTTGCATTTAGGATTTCAACAGTTCTAGGCACGTTAGGAAGTTACATTTCTCGGGTAAATTTTACGTTTTTGCGGCCCATAAAGTAAAGTAAAACGGAACTTAACAGGTAGTTCTAAGAACATAAGCGCGATTTCAAGCAATGACAAGCTAGAAATACAGTAATTGGAATTATTGATTTTCTGATGAAAGAGTTCATAGGCAGAGAACAAATTTCTTCGTTTTTTGGATGCGATTTATTTCGCTCGGTTGCAACTAACAAAGTAATTAAGATTTTCGGTTTGGGAGGGTATAGCCAAAATTGGGGCTTGTAAACAGAGTTTTGCCGTTTTGTTCTTATTAATTTTTAATTGTAAAAATTTTAAAGTTGGGATATGTACTCGAGAATTTTCGGGAGTTACACATTGGGTAGTCTAACAGAATGTCTGCAATTATATACTTCACAGTAATTGGAAAACACACTACGTGGTCAGCGAATTTCATGTACTTCATGAAATTGAATATGAATGTCTTAATATTGTTGTTGTTTTTTTTTTGTTGTTTTTTTATAGCCGCGGCTAGTAACCTCCCAAGGGAAAAGGGTAAACTTTACTTAATGGCCCACGAAAAAGATGTAAAATTTGCAGCACAAATGTAACATTTCCAACGTGAGTGGAAGTGTTGAATTGCAAAATTTAACAATGTTTCGAGTCTTGGAAGTATGAAATGAGAGCAAAAAGTAGTAGGGATTGTTTAGGTGCTTACGTGTTGGGGATGATCACCACTGAGTATATGATAAACGCCATACACATCGCGTATAATGAACAACATTTTGTAACCTGACCTTAAATATTCGTTTTCACTCACTCGACACATACGTGATTTTTTGTAGAAAAGTAGTGTGATTCATAAATCGAAGTGTCGCTATTCGTAATCCACACGCCGCCATGTTTGTGTGTTGACCAACTGGATTGAGTATTTAATGGAATACTAATGACACAGTTTTTCGTGACACTTTTCGTATTGCTGACTCTCACTAGGAGTTTATAGAAGCGTCAGTAATAATTATTTGCAAGGGAATATGTGGTACAGTTTGTACACATGGGTCAATAGCTTCTGGAAACTGTGGGTCATCAAGTAAAAATGATCGTTCGTTTTTATTTCCTATTTTCACTATCGTTTGGGGAATATTATGAGTTTGTCTCAAAATCATACGAATATTCTTTACTTTCGGGATAACAGCTTCCGTCAACTATTGATACATATGTATGCTCTACACTACGCATTCCCTTGTAAATAATTCACACACAACACCTAGCAACAACTAGCAATCCAAAAAGCGTTTCGAAATGCTATAGGTCATTATTATTTCGTTAAATACGCACTCCTATTGATCATCACATACAAATATGGCGGCGTGAGAAAGAATACCAAAGACCACACTTCATGTTATGAATGAAACGCATCTTGCTAGAAAAATTTCGGACACATGTCGAGTAGTGAAGACAAATATTTTTAATTATACGCAATGCATCTGATTTTTAACACTCATTCCATATGCTCTCCCTCAACTCGGAAGCACAGTTCCAGACACTTTTTTGCTTCTTCACATTTCCAATCCGTGACCCAACCTTTGTCATATTTTCCGTTTCAATGCTTCTACACATTGAAAATATTACACTTCTCCTGCAAATTATATATCTGATATATTTTTGAAGCTCCAAAAGTAAAGTCTTCGCGTTTTAACACCACACACTTCCACATTCTTGTAACTTTTACATTTTGGGGGAGTGCAAACACATCTTCATGCCCCGCCTAGCACTAACTGAAAATTTTCGTACCGTACCTAAATGAATCTGAAGCAAAAAAATGTAAAAAAAAATCAGTAAAGAACCGTGAAGTTCAATTTATGCGTTCTAATGTAATTCTATTACCCTCATCATCGGAAGAAAGTAAACTGAAATCATATACAACATCTTTCACAGGTGGCAATTGCCAAACGGTTTTAAAACCTATAGTTAACGCGCTAACTGGAAGAAAAGTAGGGGTTAACTTAACTACAAGTTTGCTCAACTTAACTGTTGGTTATCCCTTAACTAGACATTGAAAAAGGGATAAACCACCAGTTAGAGTTTAACTGTTAGTTATTAGCTAACCTGTACTTTAACCAGACAATGAAAAACTAGCCCTTAGTGTTGAAACAGATTACCTTGCTAAGTAAGGTTAATAAACAATAACAGTATGATAGGCGAATTGCTATGAAGCTATCAATGACATACTTTCTTGTAAAAGGGCTTCAAATATAACGGCTATGAGATAAAATATATTTTTGCTGGAAGTCTGAAGGCAGGCAGCTTCCACGCTGTACGACAGAAACTATTGAAACTCGTTCATCTCTATCATTGTTTCTGCTCTGAAAACTTTTATACATAAACTAATGTGTTTCTATATGAGTGAATTTCAAACACGATTATCCTCTCTTATGACTTGAGTAATTTGAAGCCGAATTTAATGCAATTTTTAATGTAGATAGAAGAGACTCAGCTTTCGTAATTTACTGCCGACAGTGGCTGACTTCGCTCGACATTATGAAGCGGAATGTCTTTTCTACATTTTCTAGCTTTTGTTTTCACTTCCATGAGGATAATATAGGGATAAGTGCTGAGAAGAGAAACCCTAACTGCTACATTCCATATCATTTTCCTTAACTGCTACTCACTGAGACTGAGAGACGTTACGTTCATTTAAATACTATAACTGATATCTTATATATCGTCACCTAACTCGTAAAACCACGGAACTACAAGATATTGAATTTGTGACTAATGCACTAAAATTTTGGCAACATTAAGCAACACTTCCCACTGAAATTTGAATGTCCGCAAAAGCTTATTTAACACAAAAGTCACGAAGTTCCAAGAGAAACTTCCATAGAAAAAATAGAAAACAGATGTTGATTTTTAGCTCTTCAGTAAAATGGCTAAAACAAAGTTACGTGGTTTTACAATGAAGCTGACGATATTGCATATTGCACTGAACTACAGACTCCGTGATGGCTGGCAACATCGCAGACTTCGAATCGGGAATTAGTTGGTACGCAAGTTCGAATCCCGCGGCCGACACTCCATACTGAGGTGTTTAGCTTAACCAAAGCTTTGCCATGCGGAATGCTGGGATGGTATCTTAAGTAAGATCCAGGCTAATACTCTTCCCAATCCCAACTTGAAGCAAAAATGTCAAAAGGCCATAAATACGATCAAATTCTAACTACGCTTGGCAAGATACAGCCAAAGTAAGCTCTTGGATTCTATGAAATGCCACGCAAATTACAATATAAATTAATTATTTGAATTTATTTAAGGCCTTTAGGCAACTATGGTTCAGGCCGAACAAGGTAATAGGAAACAGAACTCGAATTAATATTGATTTCAAAATTTGTGTGTGATCCTCGGCTATCACATGGAATATCCTCGTATTGTTGGTATAATCGAGCAAATTTCAGAGGAGCCATATGAAGAATTCAAATATATCTATGACACAGTAGGAATACTGTATGATCACAATTTTCGTCATTAGCTTTTAGTTATTATTATTTGAGTGGATTGGCATCAACGGCTTTCTGCCTAAAAAAAAGAAACGCTGTACTAATTTTAAGAGTGACATTTTCCTAACAATTGAGTGGGTGAAGTAGCACACAAACTCTATATTCTAGATAACAGTCCTGGTTTTCGCCTGGTGGTGGTGGGACTACGAAAAAGAAAGTGAAAAGAAATTACAAATATTTGATACGATAAAGCCTGACCCTGAGACACCTCCCCAACAGCAATCTGCATTTTGTGAAGTTTGTCACTTCATCATGGAGGACTAAGTATCGGCCGTTTAGTTGTCACGGTCACGAGATAACGTAAAAATAAAATAACAAACAACTAACGTAAATATAATTATTACCAGTTTACGTGAGCTATCTTTGGCCCAAGTGAACATGATAGTTGATGATCCTTGAGCTCTTTTATGGGAAACCGGATGTCTCTAAAGAATGAAATGAGAAAATTTAATTTTTGGGATAACTTTGGCCCCGTCCTGTTCACTTGTGATCGCGACTCCTTTAAATACACTCCATGTGAAAATATGCAGTTTTTGAGATGATGATGAAACTGCCGAAAAGAGTCTTGACATTTATTTACCGGAATAACACAGTAATGTTGTCAGAATTATGTTTTATGCCACAAATTATACAAGCTAAGTCAGATTAATAGAACGTATGATGCAGTTTTGATGGATCTCTTAGCGAGGATGTCTCTTAGGGAGGAGGATAACACTCAACGCATCATAATCAAGGACATGGTTGTCCATCCGAATTCGAAACACCAACTTTGCGGAAAATTTTATGAATCCAAATAATCTATTGGAACCTACAACACTGTTTCCGTATTTGTGTTCTATTCCTCGGTCATTAGTTTCAATCTAATCTTGGTTCTGAGTGGATCAAGATTCGAACTCTGTCCATGCGTTTTTGACTGCCCACTTCTTGGGCTTATATTCGACATAAACCTTAGATACCTATAGGCGATAAATAACATTCAAGAAATGTATGTTAGTTAATTTTGACATCTTATTGTTCTTCCTTGAACCGCTTAGGCCACTCAAAAGGACTTGACTTCTTCATGGCGTATTTACTATAAATCACTGTTGATAAATGCCAGCGTTTTACTAGTACGTTTTGCCAATCTTTACACAAAATTGTTGTTAATGAAATTATCAAGAACCTTGTCACTCAATTTTCCGTCAACAGTATGGAGTACCACGGACACGTTCTACCTCTTTTGCTTCTCGGGAACAGATGATTAATTTGGTCTACCTTTCTGCGTGCCGTGCACACTTGTCAATGGATGAGTAATGTTCTAGAATCGCGGTTGAAGTCTTGGTCCTGTGAACGACTAAAATAAGGTAGAGTTATTAGCCCAGTCAAATTAGACAAATCGAGGGGGAAATCCCGGAGTTATGACATTTGGCCTAGTTGTTCGTTGGTACCAACAGTACAACATACTAAAAATCCTGGAGCGTGGGGGGTTATTCGGGGGGCTGTTTAAAGGTGTTTTTCTAAGATTCTTGCATATATCTCCGTAACTAACAATCCTAGCGAAATTTAGTCTATCTATAAAATTAAACTACACAAAATTTCCTACAAGACAGTTCATTTTCATTGTTATAGTAGAATTCATATTTTCAAAGTTACAGGGTGGACAATATATTGGTATGTAAAAAAAATTGTCATTTTTTTGTTTTAATATTTATTTTTACATTTAAAGCAATTTACGTGTAATTATGTAAATTTATGTTAATAACCGACAGTGTCATGTATTAGGAACGTTCAAATAGGATGAAAGTTGATATTATCGTGATATTAAGTAATCTCGTGATAGTTTTGTATTGCCGTGTCACGAAATAACCTCGCCCGGAAGAAGCTGCCTGTTGTCCGTATGTGTTTTGTAAAGGTCCTGCCAGTCAGCGAGCAAAGTGGTTGCTAGGCAGAAACACACGTAAGAAAGAGTTTTAATGAATAAAATAAAAATGAACTATGTTTGTACCTTGAATAAATAAGTACAAATTAAGAGCGGTGATCCCGTCAGACCCCTTACGCCTCCAAATCCTCAACAGCACTACCCAGCTTCAACGTTTTTGTGGTCAAAATAGATAGAAACCGTTCAAAATACCATTTACATTCTTCCAATTTTGATTTTACAGTCACAAATTGAAAATCCTAGCGGAACCCCTCATTTAGAGTATAGAGGTTTGGTTTAAGTGCAGATTTGATAAAACGGATTAGTTAAATCCTGTCTATACAATCTAACGTAAGCTACACAGAACTCGTCTCACTGAATATTAGTAGCGCAGTTTATGCAGAGTCAACTCGGACCCTTGTCTGCTCTTTGTCAAATAAACCTACTTTACCACACCTGTTCAATCGTGATCAGACAGTAGGTACGATCTGTCAGTCTTTTCTCGTTTTCTTAGGAAACAGAGAGAATACATTATTCCCATACCTTTTCAAGAACCAATGGTGGGGGATTTCATTTATTTATGGTCTTTAGACATCTCAAGCTCAGACCAATATAGGGTGTGGAAGAGGATGTTGGAAGAAAGTCGGGCAGGTCCTAGTACCATCCTGGAAATTTCCTGGCGTGACTGAGGAAATCCCTAGATAAGCAGACAGGTTGGACGGTCACCGTGGTTCTTCCGAATGCTGAGCCCGTGATATACCGACTGAGCTAAGGCAGTTCGGTAAACACTAAAGGACTTATGTATACATCATTATAATGGATACATCAATACATTTATATTTTGTTATGTTGAATTTTATTTATAGCTTTAGGCATCTATAACTCAGGCTGCGACAGGAGAGGGTAAGAATTTAGGAAGGTGTTGACCAGCGCCTATATTGAAGGTGCCATCTAGGGCCGTCATTTAAGGAGGCAGGGAGGGGCAGTTGCCCGCTGGAATTTTGATTGAAACTTTTAATTTCATAATTCGCACGATAAGAAAGTTCTGTTCGTCATGTACTGTGATTAAACAGATTCGATTTACTTACATGCCAATGAGTAGTTAAATATAGTTTCATTCCTAACAACTATTCGCATGGAAAATACTAATACTCTGTTTGCTGTATTTTAATGAAAGTCAATAAAGAAATATATAACTTGGTGCCAATCTCTCTCAGTTTATTTCCATTTCATGTTAATTGGTCCTCGAAAGTTACATATTTGTAGCAACTTGTTTACAGAAAAATAGAAGACAATCATAACCTGTTTTGCCTCATCATTGTTTTTATTATCTAAAAGAATTTAATTTGTCACCATCTATGTGCCTACTTTCTAGTTTGTACACTTCCACTGGTGTTTAGTTTACCTCTGAAAGATTCTTTAAACGAGTGTAGATACAGATTAGAAAGCAAAATTTTTACTATTTTTCGACAAGAAAGTATTTTTATATTTAAAATAATATATTGAAATCCAATCGGCAATAGTTGTCTTCAACTAAACATTATTCTTTATACAAAATGTGACCCTTTGATATGGTAGTATGATCCTTAACGGATGTCATGTATTCTTCACAATTGAAAGAGAGCTTTATTATTCATGTACAGCGGTTCCCAATGCAGCATGGGTCAAGTTTGTTATCAGACATTTCTATTTTACCGCTAAGTGTGAAGTTAATCGTTTTTAGTTTAAAATGACACCAGAACACACTATAAATTTTCTCAATGGTAACAATATACCACAAGACGTCAGGGGGAAGATATGTATAATAAACATCTTTGATTGTTGTTCTCAAGTACCTAATAATGACACTTTCGAAGGCGTTATCACGCAATTACCCGGCTAGCGTAGGTGCTGGAACTTTGGATCGTTGGCCAGGATTTAATTAATGCCGAGTTCATTTTTGCTCTATTTATTCATCATTAATCATTTCTCTTACAATTATACTTGTTAATAAATGTTTCCTTTTGCTTCTGTTTTGTATTTGTAACATTTTACTGTTTAGATTTTATTTTCCAACGTTGAAAATTTCATCTCAAAATAACGAAAACTTCTAATGGACTATGACTGGAAATTCATTCAAAGAGATTACATTTCCATCGAAAAGAACTACCATAAGATTACATTTATTCGAGCATAAATTTCTAATCTTAACTTCTATGAAAATTCACTGTGGAGTGCCGCTTTCGAAAGATGACATATTAGACTCAATTCGAGTGGGATATCCGCTCTTCCGAATTTGGTGTGTAGGTAGAGATGTACATGGCAAAGAAATGCACTGTAAAAAAATCCCCAATCATTCCTGAAAAAAACTAGGCAACCTGTCTGCCTTAAAATTCCCAGCAACTAAAATAATAAGAAAATCAATATCGTTCAGCTTCTCAACGATACGGGGAGGAAAAAAGTCCAACTAGAAGTATTTCAGATTACAGATTGAATCCTGCTGCCAATCACAAGAAAACAGTAGAAAATGCCAGATATGCGTTGCTGGACACCAAAAAGGAACTAGAATAAACGTCACGTTTTATTAACTTTTCTACTTCTCAATTAGGTATAAGAATACTTCCCATGTGTGCGTAAATAAGGGATCAAAATGGAGGCAGCAAACATTTCATTAACATTGCATGTATGAGTAATTTGAGAGAACGTTTTCTCGTTTTGCGCATGTGCCCAAAATCATACTGGAACTGTACAACGAGGAATTCCAATTACGTAAAATAAAATATTTGGTGTTTTTAAGGATTACTGGCGATAACTGTAAATATTGACATATCTCAGAATCGTTCGTACGACTACTCTGATTTCTGAAAATTATTATATAATGCCATTGCTAGGATGTTCACATCTTTCCCTTCTGCTGTTTTCCCCCCCTCTACAGTCACTTTCAATCTAGTTGTGAAGAATTTGCACAGTAATATATTAATTCACTATGTCTGGAACTTCTACACAATAACAGTAGAAGTCTCTCTTTCCTATTCCTAGTTGTTCATCGGAGTAGTTCAATTCTCATTAGATTTTCCAAATATTATTTTATAATTTTTGGTTACCGTCCCATCATGTCCTTCAATTGCCAGATTTTGTTTTCCCAAGCTAAAGAAACTGTTGTTTGATTTTCTTGAAGCTCTGTTTTCAGTGGTTTCTTTTTTAACAAAATTTGTGTTTTATTTTTGTACATCCTTCCTTAACGTTTTATTTTCTTATGCATTTAATTCCAATTATGGTATTTTCTCCTTCTTTTATTTCCCTTCTTTCTTCATCCAAAGTTTGGTTTCTTCCGAGATTTTACTCTCCGTTATCATGCCTGCTATTCCTTATGCTGTCTTTATTATTATCCCGATCAGTACAGTATTTCTGCAGATGATAACTTCTTAATGTTCTATCTCTTCCCAGGCGATTACTATGTTGATTAGTTCTATATCGAATTTCTGTCTGCTTTTCTCTAGTTTTAAAAAATCTAAAATGGCGGTTTTCTTCTGATAACCTTATGCTCTCATCTAGAGTAGGAGTTCTAAGCGTGGGGGCCGCGACCCTCCCGTGGGTCGCGGATTGTGTGCAAGGGGGGGGGTCGCGAAGGGAGGTGAAAAATGTTTAACTAGTATTTTGTAGGATAAAACTAATAAATATCGTAAAATGTATTTTCTTTTGTTTAACGTTTTTATAATAACTGAAGATAATGTAATGCAATTGCACTGAATAGTTTCTAGATACTATAAATAACATATTTATTATCAAATGCAGTAAATCAACTGTCATATTTTGAAATAAAAAGCACATTTTACAAAAGAAAAGGTGAAAAGTGAATGCAACGGAACCGGGACCAGAATGAAATTCAGTTACATATTTCATATCTATCCCGTAAGTGGCCAGAGCGAATTCGTTAATTTTCGGATTTTTTTAATTGCTACGAAGGATGATAACTAACATATTTGTCATCATTCAATTACAACCACCGTTGTGATATACGTGATACAGCAGTTAATTTATTATTACAAGAAATGTATTTTACATGCGTAAATCTTCTACACAGCTCTTATACATTATTTCTCTTACTAAATCGTTGCACACATATTCTGGCACAACAGTCTTTTAAATAAATTTCAGTTCCAACAAACACCACACGAAATAGTCAAATTGTACATAGCCGACCGGGGCGCATTGCTATCTCCCGGACGCCATCCAATGAACACAACTATACCGGCTGGACTGGCAGTAATACATTCCCCCGTCGCTACTGCATTCATTTTAAGGAATGAGACCTTGATATATAGAAGGAAGCTTCAGTAAATTTTGACCCCACGGGAAAAAACTGAAATGACGAGCTTGGTGGAAATCCGGCATTTGTCTGCTGTGACCGAGAAAAAAAAACTGTCAGGATGGTCGGCTGCTGGGGCTGTTCGGTATATTTTAATTATGTAAATTAATGTAAAGAAAAACGAATCTTCTAAAAATTACGTTTTAATGTGTATTACGGTGTTAAATATTAATCGAACACTGCACATTTCCTCGATTTTATTCGATAATGTTTCGCTTTTGAAAGTTTTTTTTTTATTTCCTTCATATTCCTATGCTTTTTAACAATTTAGTATGTTCCTTTGATCCTAGGAACGGAACTAGAACACAATTTCATAAATCTGTCAATTATTCAGTCAAAGGATATCTGTGGACTCTCTAGTCGTCATTGTAGGTATTACTACCAAATGTATTGTGGGTTGTCATATGCATACCGAAGGATCTATTTGCACCAATTTTTTCACGGCTGCTTGACTGGTCCCAGCATACTAGGGTAGCCTTCTGATTTCATTGATCATTATCATGTAGGTATATTTGTGGTTATTTTCTATTTTAGTTAGTGATTCCGGCAGACCCTCCTCTTCTTGTTGTGGTGTCACTTCTAAATTATCAACAACACCCGTCAGCTTTATATTTTTCGGTCAAGAATCAATAGAAACAGTGCAAAACTTACTTACCCAATTTTGGCTTTACACACCCTAAACTAAAATTTTGGCGAAATCATTGATTTTAGTCTATATAGAATTGGTCTTACTACTTTAGTAAAAGACGGGATGGGATTTTTCATATTAGATCAACATCAGTATTCCCGTAGTCTGCGAACAACTTTATATTTTTCATATGTTAATCTAATACAAGAACTACGTATTAGTATTTATAAAACTCAACATAAAACTTTAACTTCTAAATGTTGGTCTAGTGTTAGCGCGAATAAAGACTACTTTTTTTTCATATGCGGTATGTGAATCAATGTTGTAGTGCAAAGTTCATGAATCAAATCGTAATATTTCGCGTATTCCGGTATACCTGCTGAAACAGGAAAAGATACGCCGGTAACCAATCAGGGCTAGATGATGAACACAGTTGTACTATGAAAAGAAAACTCACCTCCAGGACAGGTACTGTTTGCCTTTCATTTGACATGATATACTATTTAAGGCACGACGTAGGACGCTTCTGTTATTGTTTCTTGCTTGTAATTTCTCTATTTAATACGCATCATAGCTTTTATCTAAAAAAATGGCTGTACTACCATTGATCGAATTAAAACTTCTGTGTATTTTCAAAATGTTCTCATGCTGCTACTTTCGTATAAAGAAATTATCACTCTACGTTTTATAATGGTTTCTACTTTGCATTCTCCGAATAAATTATATACGTATATTTTGAAGTATAGTACTGATAAGAAATATCGAAGAAGTTTAGATGAACGATTGTTTATAAAGACATTGATTGTACTCCAGCTAGTTGTAAGGTTTTACATAAATTTCCTCTTAGTTGGATGCAGATACGAAATAAACTACCTTACCATAAAAATTGCTACAAATAGTCCCTCAGTGGGTTTTTGTAGTACCAGGTGTGTTGAACAACATACTAAATGTTTAACAAAGTTTGGCCACCCAAAGAGACCATTTCTAATGATTACGTCCAAGGTGGCCCGCAAATACCTAACTTCTACCATTTTCATTCTAGAAAAGTAACATTGGTATCTACTCCTATGTTTTAGAGTCTTAGAACACATTTGCCACATCTAAATTGAATACATTGCCGGACGAAGGCCACATAGATCAAAAACATATTTTCGGTAAGCAGCTGGTAAAGATTTAGAATCAGTGTTACCAAGAAGTTTTTTGAAATAACATTTATGCCGATGACACCAGTATAAAGAGCATACAATCAAGTTTGAATACTGTTAACTAACCTGATAAAATTCAAAATTTGCATGAAAATATATTGAAATTGTGTATGCATGTTACTTGCCATTCTTCTTGCAATGAAGTATTTCGTGGTAATTGGGTTGAACAAAAAAAGCACAAGCTCAAAGGAACATTGAAAACGACAACAACAATACCTTTGTTGAAATGCCTCAGCAAATAATTCTTCTAATCTCTTTGGTCTTGAGATTGAAAAAAAATCCATGAACTAGTAAGTCGTCCCTAAAAAGACCAAGGTTTTGGAAACTCATTACACAGCCTAAAGGGCTGGAGCCAGAAAAACGAAATTTGGTATGACGGTACATCATCACGAGTAGATTTAGAAAATATTACAACACGTTGAAAAAGTCGCCATCGTAAATCCAAAATGGCCGCGAAAATTATTTTTTCATAGAATGCGTAACCTAAACGGCTGGAGATAGAAAACCGAAATTTGGTATGACGGTACATCATTACCAGTAAGTAACGAAAATATTACAAAGAGCCTTGGATCCAATATGGCGGACCCCCAAAATTCATTTTCAACAACGTTTCAGCTAGAGATACAAAATTTGGCATAAAAGTATATTATGAATATTAGTTTAGGAAAATATTACATGTTGCAAAAGTCACCATTTGGTATTCAAATTGACCACCAAAACATTTTCAACACCGTTTGAGCTAGAAATACGAAATTTGTTATGAAGGTGTTTTATCAAGAGTAGTTATGGAAAAAATTACATTTGGAAAAAGTCGCCATCTTGGATTCGAAATGACCTCGCAAAAACATTTTCAACACCGTTTTAGCTATAGCACTGATTTATCCTATTCACTTTCAATCGAAAATAATGTATTTTTCCCGATGACGTGCTAATTCAATTGTTTTTATGTGTGATCTGACTAGACCAAGATTCTGTCGCACTGTGTAAATGACTGGCTTCTATCGGAAAACATGTGAAGAAATTCTACATCAAACACATTGCCGAACCATGAACAAAACTTGATCATAGTCCAGTTGAGGTTTTGTCCGCCAGCAGGGTCCGAAAGACCTGCAAGACGACAGCTTTAACTTGGGGAAACTTTTCTACATATTTCTTTCTACCAAGCTAACAAATAGAGATAATCACTTGCAATTTGCAGGACATGTAGAAAAGGAACATGACGGATCGTTTAAGGCGATTGCCGGAAAAAGGCACATAGATATATGCGCCCGCCTTCCGGCAATGTCCTCAATTATAATAAATATTTTGTTTAATCTTAGCTTACTAAAAATTAAAAAATCCCTTTCGGTAGGCCTACAGGCTGAGGTAGATTTCGAAGTTTCGCTGGGAGCCGGGGCTCGCCCCCCAACTTCAGTGCTTTTGAGAGGATGCGCCTCCTTTATCTTAACCAAAATCTCCCTGCAGCACTACACCACCACGGAGTACACCCCCAAAGGGAAGATTTGCCCCATTTATTGTAACCTACTCTTGGTCATACACCTTTATTGAAAATTTCGTTTCTCTACCTTCAATGATTTGGAAATTGGGTTTTTGGGGCGGCCATTTTGGATCCAAGTTGACGACTTTTTTAAAGTTTTCTTATTTTGTCGTGACCTACTTGTGATAGTACAACTTCAAGTAAAATTTCATTTATCCAGCTCAAACGGTGTGCAAAATGGGATTTTAGGTCCGCCATTTTGGATCCAAGATGGCGTCTTTGAACTCATTAGGTAACATTTGCATAATCAAAAAGTGATGTTGTACCTTTATGCCAAATTTGATTTCAATAGCCCCAGCGATTTAGGCTGTATATTCTATACAACAATGGGTTCGGCGGCCATTTTGGATCCAAGATGGCGACCGATTTTGCTCATTAACGAACTTAACCGAGCTATTAAGCCTAGAAACAACATACAAAAATTTGGTTCAAATATCTTCAAAATTATGGCCGCTAGCGTGTTAATATATATATATATATATATATATATATATATATATAAATATACATCCCACTATCATTGCGACTCACTTACATTTACTGTTCGCCGTCATTATGAGACCCCGGTGTTTCTGAGATCCGTATTCGGGTCTTACTTTAAAAGCCGTGTTATTCGTACTCTACAACGTCCAAGTACCTCAAAAAACTTCACTTGTAAAATTGGATCCGGGATTCCGTTTGATATAAAAGTGCATACAAAATGTATAGCTTAAGTTCCTGCACATTCCGTGCGTGGCGCTGCCCTCGCTAATCGTATAAAGATGTATAGCTTTTTTCACTCATACCATGCCTTTACTGGAATCCGCATAGACGTTGGCAAACCTGACGCGTGATCTAACACACACTTAACTGCGCATGCGTTCATTTCTCCCACCAGTTCTTGCTGTCTTGTTCCTCACAACGTACAGAACTCACAGTGTCTATGTGTGTGTGCGTGTGTGTGTTTTGCACATACATATTGAAAACAGTGAAGGGCTCCTATTTGGATCACGAGAAGAGGGTTGGGTGATAAAAGAGCAAACTTGACCTTGGCGTTTCATTCGGAAAGGACGAAAGGTGGTATGAACCAAGTTACGAAGCAACAGGGCAGAAACTAAGGTCACGAGGCCATCTTAAGTAGCTCTGTGTATTCTTATGGGTTTAGTGCAAGAACCCCTCGCAATCAAAAAAGAAATTGTAATAACTCTAAAAGTATAAATGATATGGAGAAACTGAAAACAGTTTTAGTATCAGAGACTCCGGGAGTTTTCAACCTCAAATATTGGTGGTCCTCCGTGAAGTTTTGGGTTTGACGCCCCCCCCCCCTATTCAAATAAAGTAGGGGTAGAAAAAAGGAAAAAGATTTGGATTCAGCGAGCTTCAAAATGGAAGTAAAGAACAATTTGGGGTGTAAGTTATAGGTCCCTTGAAACTAAAATAAGGGACTTTATATCCCGCTCCTGTCTGTCCGTCTGTCTGTCTGTCTGCTGCAAGAAATTATATCTCAGGAACCAGAAGACGTAGGAACTTGGTTGAGGTATCATTTGAAAGCTCTTGTTAATTCATTAGGAATGGCTATCTTACTTTTTGTATTAGTCACCCCATATAGGGTGAAACGGGGGATTAGGGTACAACTCAGACTCTTATATCTGGAACTAGAAGACTTAGGGACTTGCTTGACATGTCACTGGATGGCGCTCGTCAGTTCATTAGGATTGGCTCTCCTACTTTTTATTAGACACCCTATAGGGTGAAACGGGGGATTCGGGTAAAACTTATACTCCTATATCTCAGGAACTAGAATACGTAGGGATTTGGTTAAGGTATCATTAGAAAAGTCTCGTCAGTTTATTAGAAGCGGGTTTCTAATTTTTTGGTTTCACAGCCCCAGGTGTGTAAAGGGGGTGGCAAAGCTATACAATTCCACACGCGTCCATCGATGTACCCCAAACTAAGAATTGTCTTCCTTTGGCACCGGGCAAGGTCGCAAAGGTATTCCGGGTTCGACGTTGTTCTCCAGATATCAGTGTTGCCACTTTTTTCATTTTTTTAAAAAATCCTTCTATACACTTCGACATAACCACACCAACTTGGAATTAACATTATTGGGGACAATGTAACAACACTGTGGCCCTAAAAACCCGAGTTTTCATTGTTGCCAACCTATGAGAAAATGCCACATATTTTGTGTTTCAGATGCTATCAAGGGACCGGAGTCATCGCGATTATTAATTGAATCACAGCGCTAACTTGTTTAATTTGAGTAGTAAAAACAAACCCGAGGGGAAATTAAAAACTACTAAATCTACTACAAGATTAAAAGTAACATCAGCATGATAATATTAAAAAGGTTTCTGCTAATCAATCCTTAAATAATAGAGGTGCGAGGGGTAAAATTAATAAAAGTCCGGTTTAACGCTTTTTTTTCGAGTTTTTCGAAACCC
>JAGDQP010008341.1:4334-20914 GCA_022664845.1 Lepisma saccharinum | reverse complement strand
TTTGCTTCAGCTGAGTGGAAAGTAAAGAGAATCGACTACAAGTGGAGACTTTTAATTCAAAAATCTTTTTTAATGGAGAAAGCCTTCCCGGAATTGTGTAACAGGAAAGAATTAGACGCTAGTTTCCTTCACATAAAGACCTCGTTGACTTACTTGTAGATCACTCGTCCGGAATCGGGGATCCTGCTTTCATTCCCAGTAGTGGTAATTGATTATTTTTCCTTTATTTTTACACAACTGGATTACCGGTACCATTAATGATATCTTGATGTAAAGGAATGTTGCATGTAATTCTCTCGTACCATCCCAGCATTTGCCTCGTGTGACCGAGGGAAACCAGGGAAAACCTCAGTCAGGATGTCCGGACCCGGGTTTGAACCCGCGTTCTCCCCATTGCTAAGCCAATGCTCTACCACTGAGCCACGGCAGCTGGGTATAACATTTTGAAAAATAATATGCAGGAAAAAATTATAAAATGCTGTTACACCGCTCAATTTTTCATTTATCGCTTCCTGATACCATCATGTTTCGAAGTACTGACATGAAGCACAAAGGTTGGTACGACTGAACATAGAAAGGTTTCATAATGATAGTATGAAAAATTCGTATATGGGTCTCGCAATGGTAAGGGGATTCACATTGACTATTGCATGAATAAGGAGGGTAAAAAATTGGATTTTCTAAAATCGAAGTAAATAGCGTTGATAACGATAATTTCTAAGTCTAATATACGCTTTTACATATAATTATACATAATAATCAATGGTGGGTCCCACAAACATACAGCCTGTCAAGGATTCCATAATGGTAGACGGATGTAAATATATATATATATATATATATATATACACTTTCATATCGTACCGATCTCAATAGGTATATTTTCTTCGAAATCTACCTAAAAAAATCAATATTTTTTTTAAAAATATATATATATTTTAAATAGTCATTGTCATATTCTTATTCCCAAACATAGTCGTTGAAATTATTTTCACAATTTTCACTTTCTCACGAACAGACGTGCATGGTAGTTCATATCTCGTGTAACAGCACCGTTTTGTTCGGCAGGCAATTGTGCAATTACAATGGAGCATATGAAGAAAACTTTCTGGTGCAACAGGTTTATAAGTCATAGCTGCTACATATTAACTGTTCAAAAACCTCTAGCCTCAATTGACAGCATGTATATCCCTGTCCGTTCCGATTCAAAACATGATTTGATAATACACTCTAAAGCTGTGGTATTTTGTCAAGGACTCGGTAGGAGAAAGCACTCTGGAATGACGAATGACGTGACAGAATCAATTCTTTTACTGGGGAGTCGGTAGCTCAAGAGGTAAGAGAATCCGTTCTTCTGCCGCCAAACAAGACTGCCATTACCTTACATCCTATCCCTTCTATAACAAATTTGGTTTGATATGGGATCCGCAACAAATTTCCACAGTTTTGATTCCATCACATCCTGTGTAAGCATGAATAAACAAGTTTCGAACACACATTACTACTCAGAACTCGTATCGTTTAACTGATATCATATACCTTGAGGTGTGGACTTGTCCGAATGAAAACATGGGCATTTATTTTCTAGCTGTGTATCCTGTTTGGCAAATACATCTGAGCAATATTTCTCAGAGATGGGTCTCGTGAGAACGGCGTACATATTACATGTTTTCCCTTGATCTCCAAGTCACAGTAATTTAGTTTCATTCTTGAAGGTGTTGATTCTCGATGTTGATTGCTGGTTGTATAGGTAAGGCCATAAAATACCAGCATCGCATCGTTGTATTGAGATATGATAGGTATGGACCATAAACACATGGTCCACAAACACGCATTTCTTCAGACATACCACTTCCGTGGGTTAATCCGCCACTGCTCTTTAAATACCTCATTAACGTCTGCTCGATTACGAGGTCTGAACTAGGACTTGCTCAGAACTGTTTACTGCGGCAAATCACATGGAATCCCTTTGGAAAAGCGGCATGTACATCAGGATGCGTGTTCTACAATTGACTCATTTCTCGTACATTTCTCATATGTACATTTCAGGTAGAGAAAAAGATAATAATTTCAGGTACTTATAATGTCCAGTAGCAACAAATATTAGTAGACCGCTTTTAAGTTCATCACTTAAGACACTGTGCGATCTATTGCTACGGATTGTCATTAACATTACTGCATTGTCACACTACGTCAATTCACACAATATAAGCAACATAATATAAACATACCAAAAGAAATAAGAAGACAATGTTGGTATATAAACAGACAAGTTACATAACTGAAAAAGGAAAATCACGTACAAAATACTTTTCTGTACTATATGAAGTAAGATTACATTTCGGAGCGGAACTAGCCTAAACTTGGGTGCAAGCTGTTATAATATTTTTTTAAATTTTTAAATAATCAAACTATATAGTGTTGAAACGAAGACATTCTTTAGACAAAACTAATAAACAAAAAAAAAATAGATTGTTTTTAAAAGCTAGACTTACATTAGTTAAGTAAATGCACAATTCGCTGCATATAAGAAAATATGTCTTCATACTTATTTTAAATCCTGTACAAGTATTCTAAGACCTTATAAACATAGGGACGGACACCAACTTCACTTTCCTAGAATGAAAACGGTAGAAGATAGGTATTTGATGGCCATCTAGGATGCCATTTTTAAAATTGTGGATATTTCTGCACACACATATTAAATCATCTAATTGTATTCTAAGACCCTAAAACATAGGGGTAGACAACAACCTTACTTCTTTAGCATGAAAACTGTAGAAGTTGAGTATTTGGCGGCCATCTTTAAAAATAGACATTTCCTGTGATCAAACTTTGGTAAACATTTACTAAACATATTCACCACACTTGATACTACAAAAATCATTGAGGAACCTTTTCTGACAATTTCATTAGAGTCAAACCGTATTTTTAGTTGTTTATGTCTTTTGCATATTTAAGTCACTCAAGAAGTAGGTAATTTACATAACCCATAACTCCGCAATCTTCGACAATAAATATGTAATGCAAAAACCTGTAATAAATAGTACAAGAATCAACCTTACTATATGTTTTTAAACAATGCAGAATATTCTTTTTCCATGGAAAGTTTAAACTTCATATGATGTGTGGTTCATTATTAAACTGAGGTCCCGTAGATGTAAGTTATGAATACTTCTGTAGTAAATTTGTAAATATTATTTATTTTAGTTAGTTATAATAAATTGATTTTAAAAGAATCTTATGACACGCTCTGTACATTCTACAAAAACTTACTAGAGAAACTGTTCGATTCTTCGCTGATTTGAGAAATATTACCTTTCTTAACGCTGACGTTTGTAATGCGCAACAAAGAGTGTTCAGGGGTAATTATGTTTCGGAGGGGCAAAAGATAGATCAATTGCTACTTAAGATAAGATGAAATTAGATTTATGAGCGGTAACAGCAGTATGGCTTACACTCGTCCCGAATCAATGGCTACTTCTATTTACCTAATAGCTAAGTTAAAAAATGATTATAAATGACATAAATTTATGGGTACCAAAAGTGTATGTATTCCATTTTGGTGTAAAAGCATTTGGGTGGGGACATGGCTATAAATTTCATTTCAACTTTGATGAATAATATAAAAATTGGTCCTGAAGGATCAATTTGTGTACGTGGGGACTCACAGTAACTAATTGTGAAACATAGTATCAAAAAATGTCAGCCATTATGATATAAAACTTGTTTGATTTTTCGACAAACTCGGTATATTTATTTAGAGTATTAGGATGAAAACAAAATGGATCTTGATGAATCAATCTAAAATACACAATCTCAGAAAGCATTTGGTATGTTTGAAGCCGAAATACTTCTTCAAAACACTATAGAAAAAATGATTTAATGTAACTCATTGCTTTTGCTGAACACAGGTACTAGCACTACCACAGTGACGTCGCGTATTAACGTTCACAGGAGCACGTGAACTGCCAACTATTTTAGAATTATTATTATTATTTTCGTTTCAGATTGTGTTTCTTATCGAAAGATTTAAATACATACCACATTTTAAATTGTTACACTGAGGCATAGGTATACAGTTCGTTTATCAAGTTGTTATTACTCTCCAATTTGTTTCCAGTTCACATTTCGTTTGTGAACGCGTTGCCCCATATGCGCTTAGCTGGTGTTAGGCCTAACTTATAACATTGTGTATATGGGACCTCGGCGTGCACAATCCGAGAGTGAACGAAGATAGCAGAAGAACAGGTGTGAGCACTGTTGCTTGCTCTCCTTGACTTTTCCACCCGTTCTCGTGTTTAGAATGTAATCAAATCTTCTGGCAGAAGCAAGGATAAACGTTCATTACATACCAAAATCGCAAAATACACAATAAATCGTTTATGGACAAATATATTAAACGCTTAAATAACATAATATTGCATCTCTATTTACATAAAATTGTTTGAGTTCCAGTATCAGTAATAAACGAAGAGCTAATGAACAGTATCAAGCAGTTTACAACATTGCGTAAACAATAAACAACCTTTTCTTAGTGTATCGTGCGAGAGATTGAAGGGATTTTCGAAACTGATTTGTTGGTTTAGTCATTAAAGATTTATTAATAGAAAAGGAGGCATTTTATAAAACACGTATTTTTCAACACATTCCACTGCATAATAAACTCTCAATCATTTGCGCTTAACTATCTTTAAGGAAGCAATTTAGGGAAAAGAGGCTACTCCTACCCCCCTCATACCTAAAAGCGCCAAAATACGAGAGCTGAAGAGTGATATTGTGAGTTTCTTTTATTTTGTGAGATATATCGTAATTTTGTGTGCTGCAAGAGGTAGATTAATATAATTTCTGTTCACCAGTCCTCAGGTACCTTATAAGGAAGAGAGAAAACATTGCCTACTTTAGTGAGGTATTTTATAATATTGAAAACGGATTTGAATGAGTGTTTTTTTCCACGTTTGAATGAAGTGTGTTGTGAAGCTGTGTTGAAGTGAAGCAATATTGTTTCAGTGAGTTTAGTGTACTGGTGCGTAGTGCGTTACTGCCA
Organism: Lepisma saccharinum; assembly: GCA_022664845.1. NCBI lineage: Eukaryota > Metazoa > Arthropoda > Insecta > Zygentoma > Lepismatidae > Lepisma > Lepisma saccharinum. The sequence goes on along the minus strand of JAGDQP010008341.1, from coordinate 15,867 downwards.
TCAATATGAATTCGGTTCATAGATTGCAATCGGTGTCTTTTAATAAGCGGACAGAATCTGAAGACTCGAAATTAAAACTTTGGGTCCTCATCAGCCGAACCTAACTCTGAATCAGGAAGTGAAAGGTAAAGCTCGTACATATCGTCGCACTTTTAATAGTGAGTGGTACAAAAAGCACAAGTGGCTTACAGGATGTGACGTAAAAATGTTATTGTTTTGTTTTCCTTGCCTGTTGTTTGAAGGGGACTCCCAGTGGACTCGAACAGGTGTTACAGATTTAGGGCATTTGAGTGAGAAAGTGAAAACGCGTGAAAACTGTCAAAAACACATAAACAATACGTTGAATTTAGCGAGTGTAGGACCACCAAATATCTTGTCCCAGCTTGACCGCGGTTATCATGTTGCTATAAAGCGTCATAACGAACTTGTTGACAGAAACCGTCACATACTCTCTCTTCTGATTGACTGTATTAAATTTTGCGGAGCATTTGAACTAGCTCTTCGCGGACATAATGAATCTGAAGACTCCGATAATCCGGGCGTTTTTCTTGGTTTAGTGGATTTTGTAAAGTCTCTTGATTCGGCAATGAAAGAACATTTGGACAAAGCATCCGATTTAAGGGCACCTAAGCAACCTTGCAAAATGAGTTACTCAATTGCATGTTGCAAGTTTGCCGTTAACAAATCGCAGAGGAAATAAAAAATGCCGAGTTTCTTGCGGTCCAAGCGGATGAAACAACAGTTGTTTCGGCACACGCGCAGTTAGTTTTAGTTTACCGTTACGAAATTGATGGGGAGCCCGTAGAGAGATTTTGGGGTTTTATGAACTTGTCAGCGCAGGATGCAGAGACAATAAGTAATGAGTTGTTCTCGAAGCTTCGTGAACACTTACAGAATAATCCTAACAAACTAATTGCACAAAGTTACGACGGAGCATCAGTGATGAGTGGACGAATTAATGGTGTGCAAGCCATAATCCGACGTCAGTATCCCTACGCATATGTTCTGCACTGTTATGCACACCAACTAAATTTGGTCGTTGAGCGAGCTGCGTCCGAAAATTGTGATGTCAGAGTATTTTTCGCGAATCTTTCAGGTATACCACACTTTTTCTCTCATTCAGCAAAAAGATCCCAGGTTCTAGATGCTGAAGTTCAGGCGCGACTACCACGCGGTGTACTATCAAGATGGAACTACAATAGCAGAACAGTAAATATCGTATTTGAGAAAAGGGAGGATTAAATTAATTGTATGAAATCTATTAAGCAATGAAAAAACATAGACAGTATAGCTCTTCGAGAAGCTGATGGTATTATTAGAACGTTAGATGATCCCTCCTTCATGTATTGGTTGACAGTTTTTCATCAAATTATGCCACACGTTGAAATACTTTTTAAGCAGCTTCAGCGAGTGAACACAGATGCGATACAAGTAGACGGTCACTTGAAACACTTTCGAGAACAAATTCAAAAAGTTCGAGACGAAGTAGATAAGAGGACGTTGATGCAGGAGAATCTTCGTGCAAGAGACGAAGGGAAGAAAATAGAAATGTTGCTGCCAAGGAAGTGTGTGATACCATTTTAGTTCAAACACTGGATCGCTTCCAATTTTTGAATAACTTGGTAGCAGCTAAACTTTTAGATTGTGATATGTTTCCCTCGTGCCAAAATACCTTCCCTGACATTATACTGAGAAAAGTTGTCGATACATTTCCGATGATTGATGGAAAACGCCTTCGTACAGAACTTGAAGTGATATATAAGAGAGAAGAATTTCGAAATGCTAAGGGTGCGATTCCGATTTTGAAACTTTTTTTGAGAAATGATCTACAGGATATATTTCAAGAATCTATGAAACTCCTAAAAATCATGGTAACAATTCCGATGTCCACTTCAGAAGCAGAAAGATGTTTTTCAACATTAAAGCGTATTAAGACTTTTCTAAGAAATACGATGACACAAGATCGTCTCAGCGCCCTGGCAATGCTATCCATTGAAAAGCAATTAGTAAGGAAAATGCAGGACTTCAACCAAAGAGTTATAGATAAGTTTGTTGCCCAGAAAAACGGAAGAATGGACTTCATATACAAATAAAGGTAAGAAGGATATATTTAATTTCTTCTTATTATTATTAATATTTTGTGTATGTATTTACTGTGAAAGACAATTTTCATTTGTATACTTTCGTGGAAAACTGCTCTGAGATACATTCGTCGCTGCACTGTCGAGCTTTCGAACCAGCATACCTCAAAAAGCGAGATGATTCCTTACCAGTCAAACTACTTATTTTTGTGTGGAGTTCCTTTTCCATTTCTTAACTCAGTATATAGTGTAAATAAGTTCCATTTTCTATTTAGCACATTGATAAATGGTTTCAAGCTTTCGAACGATGTGTTTCTTGTTCTCGTATTTTCTTCGTTGCTCTTTGGAGCAGAGATTCTGCCAGGATTTTCAATTTTACGGTTTTAAAGAAAAATTGGGAGGGTGTAACTTGAGTTTTGCACGGTTTCTACTATTTTTTATCGTAAAAATTCATACTTGGGATAAGCTCGATAATTTGGGGGGGGGTGCCAGCCCCGAAAAGGGGGTCTGGCGGAATCACTGGTTGTGAACTACCACCTTTCAAGCCCACGAGACGCCACTGCACTACCAGAAAGCAGTTAAAATAATAATATTGTCCCTGCAATTCTAACAAATGGCAGCCACCTGCAAAAGAGGGAAGGTTTAGAGCCATCGTTGCTCGTGATTTATCATAAAGTATAATACGCTTTGGTAAGCTATTACCAGTTACGCAATTTCAAGCACTATTAGGGTAAATTCTAGGAATTATCTTTTAAGTATTCCGTATTTTGTAGCAGTTAATTTACCTTGAAGGGGGGATGTGAGACAAAATTGCAACGGAAATGGGTTATGATTAGCTTTCTTATGATTGAAGTGTGCTGAAAACGATGGTAAAAACTGAAAGTCTACCATCGGATTCCATCTGATAAGACCTGAAATGTAACGTAACTCATAAAATACGGCGTTTTGGACAATGTTTTAGACTTCACAAATTGTCTCACTAGATGGCAATTGGTATCTTTCTATCTGAATTGCTCTAAGGGTAATATCCCATCCTTTCCGTTCCCCAGTGACTCTCTGAGTCTGAAACAGTGAAATTTAACAATGAAACTTGCACTAGGCTTGTAGTGTAAAAAACTGTAGTCGGTTTACAATTTAATCCTAAACTTCGTGTCATTTGAAATATACTTTAGGGTTCATAATATATTTATGTGTTCCTTAAACTGTAAGCTTCTATATGACAAACTTAGCTAGGCACGGTATAAGATCTAAATAAGGCTATTGTTCGTTATAATAATACATATCGATCGTCCGGAGTTGATACTTAGTTTTAGTTCAAGGTTTTATTAAGGACATCGATTCTCAAATTGTACAATTCAATAACTGTGAAATAAGACTTCGTTCAGTAGCCTAAAGTAGCACTTTAAACATCACTATACTTACTCCCTTCCTGCCTATACATCCTTTCCACTTCCAAGATGGATAAAAGAAGAACACGTAGTAAAAGTAATAGCATCTCGCTGAGACCTCAACAAATAATAAGGTCGACAAGGACTTCCAGAAATTCCCAACGAAGTGCTCCTCTCAGCAGGAAAGTCTTTCCAGAAAGATAGAAGAAATTGCTGCTGGACAAGAAGTTGGTAAAGTATTATAAATTACAACCATTTTCTCTTTTCCACAAATTTAAATGTAGATATTGAAAACACGTTTGTCCCTCTCAAGCCACATGCTTCCTCACAACTGACGCTAGTTCAACCCCATCATAGTTCCACAACTATTTGCTACATGGCAACACTACTCGAGCATCTCTCTACATCAGAAATACAATGTGTATAATTGAGACATATTAATCTCCAGGGGAAATAAAGTATCAGCATGACGTTCTCAAGTAATATTAATAATACCTGGAAACTTGTCTTAATACCCCCCCCCCCCAGGGCAAAAATTGATGTCAATGTATAAATACCCCAAGAAGAGCTTTCTCTGCGTGGAACACTACGCTCTTTGATAGGTCGTTAGCCTAAATCTGAAGGGAATCTGAAGGTCCCTGTAAGAATTCCAAACACAACCCAACTCCAAACAAGAATCTGCACAGCAAAAATTTATTTCAATGTATAAATACCTCAAGATGAGCTTCGTCAGAGGGAAAAACTGCGCTCTGTAATAGGTGTTTAGTTTAAATATGAAGGGAATCTGAACGTGCCTGTAACAATCCCAAGAGAAACTAACTGCAAACAAAAATCTGCAGAGCAAAAAATTATGCTAATGTTTAAATACCCCAATGAGAGTTTTCTTTGAAGCACGCAGTGCGCCCTGTGAGAGATCATAGTTCAAAATTTATCCCTGAAGAGAGTTTGAAAAGATTAGATAGATACTCTCTATTAGAAACCTAAAAATATTCTTCTTTTTTTTTTAATCTTATGAGTTAACAAGTAAAACTTGTAGAAGTTTATAAACATTTTACTAATTCTTTATGTCGGGGGTACTGCACAGACTGCTATTTAATCATTACAGTTCAGCAGCATCGCTTTCAAGATCGCACTATTTTGATGCAAACAGACTATTTATGTCGTGCCCACTCGCCTGATTGTTGTGGGTCATACTGAAGGAGCGTGTCAACCGTGATGCAGTGCCTCAAAATATTGAACAACTCAAATTGAATATCACTAGTGTGTTGCATTGGATTTTACGGGACTCAACTGCACCTTGCAACGTCTCTATGAATATTATATTGGTGTTGGGGCATATTTTGAGCGTATGTATTGAATATTTTCTGTATTGTTTGTTCTGTTTGTGATCACATCCTGTATTGTACTACTTAGCCGTTTGTTTATGTAACATTGTGCAGTAAAATTCAATGCAAATTCCATACATTAGTAAGTTTTTTTTTGTATTTCGATATACTGTATTACCGGCCATACTGTACAAATTCTCTCAATCATGACACTGGCCCATAATACTCTAAATCGGGCCTCAGGCCTACAATTCACCAAATCGAAGACGTATGCTTATCATACTCATAATCGAGGATCAAAATGTATAATACTCTAAATCGGGAACGAGGCTTACAATACTTTAAATGGAGGAGTCAGGCTTATAATATTCTAAATTGGGGACTGCAGGCATACTTTACCTATAATTGCCCTTTCAAAAATTCCATACAGAAACCGAATAGAAGAAACTGGGATAGTGATGGGAATATCATAACTATTAGAACGACTTGGTCTAAACTGTAGTGGAGAAAATTAAACAAAATACAAGTTATGTTTTATTACTTCCTCGCATTCAGTGAAAAAAAACTAAATGAATAATATCACAAGAGAAAAAGTGTAATATATCATACAAAGAAAAAAAGGTAACGCATTTTAAGGAAATATTAAAGTATTTCAATAATTCTATATTATCGTAGTGTTATGTGGTAACGAACTTTAAAATGGTTAGTTTTATAAAGAACTGGAATGATATTGGTGACCTCCCTCACGTATTTTATGCGCACTTACTCTACACCAATGGAACTTACTCCAAATATAATGGAAAATGGCCCTGAAACAACTAGAAAACCTCCTAATGAAAAGTTATGTTTCAATAATTAAAAGTCAAGTAGGTGAGCTTTAAGTCTCAATATGGTTTGCTTTATTCGTAAAAATGCGTCTCGTTTCCCCACTTCTCACACAATAACCTATGATTTCACAACCATATAATCCTACTTCACCTGTCTAAAGTTGACCCCCACTTTTGGGAAATTTAATGTAATTTAGCACCTGGTTAGTGCATCGTTAGTGCACTAAAAACTAACGTTAATGGTATCATACCTTAGGAGTTCTTAAAGATTTTCGGTGGGGGGAATAACTTCATATGATAGTCCACCTACTCTCCATTACACAGATTATCACCAAACTTAGCACATCGTTAGTGCACTAAAAAGCACTAAGCGCTAACGTTAGTTCTAACATTCGTTAAGTTTTATTCAGGATTTTTGGTGAGACCAACTTCAGAAATATTTCCCATACTGATAGACGTATAAACATGGGGCAAGCGGCAAATATTAGTGCATCGTTAGTTCACTAAGACGCACTAAGCACTAACGTTAGTGCTAACATACGTTAAAATTTATTCTGGATTTTTGGTGTCAAACATTCCCGACACTCTAACTCAACCATTAATGGCGCTTATGGCCTCAAGGACGGAAACAAGAGATTGAATGTATCATACGTTGTCTGCGGTTTAATAACGGTAAAATGGCCAAACCATTTGTGATGATTTTTTTGCATATATTAATTCACCAGTTGGGTTTTAAAATTTTCCATCAATATATTCTCCCCGTTCGATGAACGGGCTTTCTATCTAGTTTCGGTATAAATATCTTGGATGAATTCGTTAGCCAGAAATCGGATGAAAATAATTCAAAATGGAGGCCCTTTGAACTTTTCAAAACTCCATAGATTCCACTATTAACCTTTTGGAACAGAATTTTTCCCAAAAATGGGTAATAAAAATATCTTCTCTGAGAGTGGAAATCAGAATTCTCGATCAAATAATTTCAAAATGGCGACTGTTCGAACTTCTGGACAATTTTTAATTTAAGCATTTATGAACCGATCGGAAGCAAACTTGGTACAAAAATGGGCTGTTACAATACCTTAGTTGAGTATGAACATCAGCATGATCAAACAAAAAAATTCAAAATGGCGGTCGTTAAACTTTTTCAATGAAATTACGTATATCTTGTGTCCCGATGCCAAAAGTTATATTTTATGTTACATGTCTAGGTTATACTGTAATTTTGCTGTACTGAAAGACGTTATGTGTAAAAAATAAAATATTATTTATTCATATCTTTAGACTTTAATATACGATATATGGCAGAACTTATTCAATGAACCTTAAAGTTAGACATCCTTAACACGAAATATTTTACTTCCAGCATGTTCCTAATGCTATATACCAACGAACGTAACCCATATTGCAACACATTTTATTTACGGCAAAATATAGGAATGTAAAGAACACAATACAATGGCAATTATTATTATTATTAAGCCACAAACACTGTCTAAACTCAAACAAATTGAAATTCTCATCCTTTTAAAGAATACCATAAAGAATGCATTATAAAAAAATATATGTTATCAAACATACGATACACCTTTGATGTTTGGAATTCAGTATAAAGGTCCAATGATTATTAATACGACACAAGTAAGTTTTGAAGAAAAAAATGAAATTATCCGACCTCAGAATTCAGTAAGAGCAAGACTAATTATCAAAATTGTATTAGATCACAGACCCTACGGATGTTAAAAACTACTTTGTTCAATAATTCACACACAGGCACATCATGCGTGTGTGTATCTAATAATTAGGGAACGGATTTCTTGGTTCTTACTTTTTACAATCTATGAGTTCTAAAAGCCTATAATCCGCATTCGAAAATATAAATATACTTGTGTATCCTCGGGTACTTGACTGATGTTCAATGTACATGTATTTACTTAATATGTACTTGACCTTTACATTTCCAACTTATATTCACTTTCCTTAATATATCAAAAATATTTTATTGTATTTTATGTTTATTCAATAAATAGTTTATTTTACTTACATTCAGTTATCATTCTCGTATTTCAAATATTTCTGCTTCAGTTTCAGGCACTTGAAATACATCCTTGTTCATTGAATAATTTACTTTTCTTTCCAACTTGGATACATATTTTGACACTATTTTACAAATATATTTCTGTGTTTTCAGGAACTTCTTAATATGTTTATTCAATGAATAGTTGACACTTCACTAAATATGACAGAATTCCATTCTTGTATAAAGTAATTAATATTGTATGAAGAATATGTTACCATGCAGCTCCAAATATGTATGTTACACCTATGTGTGTATGTAGAAAATGTCATATGTGTATGCTGAACACCATAATTAGGATATTAACCTGTTGTGTTCAATAAATAAATAAATAAATATTTTCAACTTACATTCAGATTTCCTCATCATTCTATTAAATTTTATTTTTCCATGAACTATTTATTCAGGTAATAGTTTACGCTTTAATATTCGCTTCTAGCTTACATTCATTCAGTTTTGATCTCGGCTTTACAAATATTTTTGTTAAATTTTCACGCACTTGAAATAAAGATTCAGTGAATTGTTCAAATTTTACTTTCCTTCCGTTTTCTCCTCGATTTTACAAATACTTGTGTTGTTTTTCAGTTGCTTGAAACGTGTATTTATTTTGCTAATTTCCATTAAATTATTAATCCGATTTTACACTTTTGCTTTTCCAGACACTTTCAAGATGTATTTATTCAGAGAATAGTGTACAGTTTCTTTCTCACTTCAAACTTACATTAGGTTTTCTTTTCATATACAACCAAGCAAAGTAAGGCGACCTTCAAATCAAATAAAAATATCTACGTAACGCTTGCTTCTCTCCCTAACACTCACTATCATGTTCGGTAGTTTGACTCCAGGGCTGTTTACCGCTGCTTGACAGTTGTCACTCTCGTCCGGCTTCGAATAAAAATCATGGTGACATACTCAACATTTTTACACTACATTCAGATGTTTTATTTTCATGAAAGTACTGTATTAAGATTTCAAAACCTTAAGATTATAGAGTTATGTGTGAGGTCTCTTGTCCTTTTGCTTCAGCATATTACTTACAGGCATATCTTACTATAAGGATATTTCGTTACGAAACGGATTCTCAGTTGAAAAAAAACTTTGACTTTTCCTTCTGTGTTCTTCTCTTATGTTGTTTAAATTAATTATGTCTGTATTGTTTTTATTCGTAATGCAAGATTATTTTCGTCCTTGGCTACACGGCAGTACATGGAGGGTGATCCGATTACGAAGGGTGCACTTTATCACGATCGCACACTGCTCAGTACTGTTGTCAATTAAAAGGTCAATAAATTATTGCTCAAATAGAAATGATAATCTAAAATAAGACCAGTTCGAAAGCATACGAAATATTTTGCCTTAGACTGAGATGTCTAAAGGCTATAAAGAAAATTCAAATTCAAACCAGGATTTTTTCATGGCTTCTGTGAATTTTAAAATGCCTGTTTTCAAGTAGAAGATTGTGATTTTAATTTTGTGAAAGAAAATCTTCATTTACAATTTATTTTGTCCTTCCTAATTTTATGTTCTGGTAGTTGTATTACAAACAGTGACTCCGTCATCCCCCTGTGGGGAGTTGTCACACCCCAAACCCTCGAGAGCACCCCCAACTTTAAAATTTTTACAGTCAAAAATCGATAGAAACTATGCAAAACTCCACTTACACCCTCCCAATTTTGTTTTTACACTCCTCAAGCTGAAAATATTGGCGGAATCTCTGATTTCAAGAATTTTCTTCTTACGAGATGAATTAAGTGCTCAGATTCTTATTAATGATAATAAGTTCAGACAAGTATTTAACTCATGTGATCTTTCTACATGAAACTGACAATTTCAAGCCTTTGAAGTATTTTTATTTATTGATAGAAATTTGACATAATTACGAATATTCCTACCTCTATTTTATGGTTAATTCTGAGGACGAAAGGAGAGACATGCATTTATTCCAAATATTGTTGAATACTGCAATATTAACCAAATATTTCCTAAAAACAAGAAATCTATACGGTAATAATATCTAACTTAATTTTAATCTGAGTTGGCAACACAAGATGCTTACTAGCTTTCTCCGATTATCGGTTTCAAATCTTACAATTCTGGTGTTGCATTACAGTGGCTTGGAGGATCCGGTGGGCGCCATCTAGATCTGAAATATGATAGAAGGACGTTAAGATTTGGAGCTCACAATATATTTTTTGGATATTCACTCATTTGAAAGATTATTTAATGAGCAGTTCACAAGTTACATAACTTCAATTTTCTCCGCAAGTTTACAAATATTTGTGTTGTTTTCAGTTACTTGAAAGAAGAATTGATTGCTATTAAATTAAATTCAGTATTATCTTCTATTATAGAAACATTTAATATTTTCAGGTAATTGGAAATGTGAATTGACAAATTCGGATCCTCAGAATACTTATTTCGATACCAGGATTCCATCCCTTAAGTGATTAATTTACACTTTGCTTACTTTCAGTTTTGTCCTCGATTTTACAATCATTTGTACTTTCAAATGCTTGTACCTGTGAAGATTACTAATTGAGTGGTGTTTTCATAAATGTCGTTATGTACAAGTTTCTCAATTTTGAAATTATGATATTTCTTTATTTTTGGGGTTTCGTAGAATTGAATTGTGCTATCAGAATTGGGCTAAACGTAATAAAGGAATACCAGTCATTTCGTTCATTCTAATTTTGATATCACCATTCAATTCTACGAACCTGAAAACAAATAAATGTCAACATCTCAAAACTAAGTAACTTGTTGATAACGAGTTTTGTGAAAAGGTCTCTCAATTTTACCTGATATTTAATACATTTGCAATGCAGAAGGGTCTTTTTGTTATAGAAGCTTCAAAATACATTCTACAATGGAGTTTAGGAAATCATAAAATTAATTTTTAGGACCTAAAAATCCGTTCCCTATTAAAACAAGGGAAATGTCACTCAGATCACCTCGAAACTCAACATCAAATTTCGTACACAGGTAGGTCAGCAACAAAGAGATTACCAAACCAAAATTTATCTGCCAGTTTGAACTGCAATGTCTTTGAATAAAAGAGTAAAGCTTTGACGCGGTTTATTTTTACAGTTGTTCTTCCGTAACGGCTAAGTATCTCGGTTAGAATGCGTTTTCTGAAAACTTGATACAAACAAATGTTACAGAAAATTAACAGAGCTATCGGATAGCCTAGTAAATCAAAATGTGTAGGGACCTGTGTGTGTCCCATAGAGCCCAATTTTCACTTTTAAATAGGAGCCCCCAATATTTATTGCAGATTCGGTATGTACCAAAAAAATAAACAAGAAATATGTCCTGCTCAAAACTGTAGGATGAGAGTCCTGGGAGCTACATGGGGAAAGGGCAGATTGATGGTAAGAAGTAGGTGAGAATGGTGAGAAGTGTTACGTTTCCGGAACGGCTAAATATCTCGGTTAGAATGTGCGATGTTTCATCATTCATCATCTAAATGTATTCTAAGACCCTAAAACATAGGGGTAGACAACAACCTTACTTCTTTAGCATGAAAACTGTAGAAGTTGAGTATTTTGCGGCCATCTTTAAAAATGGACATTTCCTGTGGTCACACTTTGGTAAACATTTAGTATGAATACTTGATACTACAAAAATCATTGAGGAACCTTTTCTGACAATTTCATTAGAGTCAAACCGTATTTTTAGTTGTTTATGTCTTTTGCATATTTAAGTCACTCAAGAAGTAGGTAATTTACGTAACCCATAACTCCGCAATCTTCGACAATAAATATGTAATGCAAAAACCTGTAATAAATAGTACAAGAATCAACCTTACTATATGTTTTTAAACAATGCAGAATATTCT
>JAGDQP010008340.1:42675-63382 GCA_022664845.1 Lepisma saccharinum | reverse complement strand
CAGCAGAAAAAACAAAGTATGTATTATTTAAAGGAAAGCTAAATTATAACAGGGGACCCATAATCAAAATTAATAACAAATCAATAAAAAGAGAAAAACATTATAAATATCTGGGCCTTATAGTAGATGAAAAACTAAATTTTAGGGAACATACAACAAATGTAACGAATAAAGCAATCAAAATTACCCATAAACTTATAACAATTGCCACAAATGAACTAAAAATACCAACAAAAATTATAAGGCTGTACCACGACCAAGTGATTAGAGCAGTAATGTGTTATGCCGCTAGTGCCTGGAGCTACCGGATGGACGATATAAAACAATCTCAAATAGTGAACAGAGCCCAAAGGCAATTGCTAATAAGGCTAACTGGAGCCTATCGAACCACTCCGGTGGAAGCACTTCAGGTAGCGACCGCAACCCTGCCGATGCATCTTCAAATTAAACAACACGGAGCCATGTACTGGCTGAAAAAAAACAACAACGACAAAATAAGAGAAATCATACGTACGGAAATCAACAATAAAGAAGAACTAACAAGGGAAATAGTCCGTGCATGGCAACGTTTTTGGGAAAACAGCCCGAAAGCAAGAAGACTCTATGGTATCTTTCCGGAAGTGGCTGGAAGATTGGAAGTGCAACTGGAAGCCAGTGGAGGAATGATACATTACCTCACGGGACACGGCCCATACCACCAGAAGCTAAGAGAACTTAAACTTGTTGAAGATAATCTATGTCATACCTGCAATACAATAGCTACACCAGAACATATAGTTCTAAGATGTACCGAAACTGAAAATTTGGTATTGGATCTAAGAAATAGAATAAGGGATGTAAACACGGCAGAGGTCCTGCGAACACCGGAACTCGCCTTGATACTTCAGGAGCTGACATCAAAAATCTCAAGGTACTATAAAGAGAAATTTATGAGGGGAAGGATGACATAGATATATGGATAATTAAACTCAATATAGAAGATAAACGATTACGGGTTTCGTGAGGCGCGAGCGTGTCGTGTGTGTGCAGCGTCGCGCGGGTGCCGAGCAAGCATCTCGAAAGAACATTATGTATCGAAACGTGTTCAAATAACCATCCGGATGTGTTAAAGACAACCGAAAAGTGGCCTAAATAAAACTATACAGAATAACTAATTAGAATTATCAGCAAATAAAGTGAAATTGGTCGCTGGAAGCCAGTGGCAAACTAGAGTGCCTTGTGCAGGAATCCGGCACAAGAGACGCTCATAGTGTGCGTGTTGAATAAATGTGGTGGCGGGAAAGTGTAGTGAAATAGTAAAACATATAATAATCAAAATATTTAACAACAAATAATCCAAACAATACTTACATTCCGGAACCCGGAATGGAAGCGTACAGCAAAATAGCCTAGTGTATGTGTGACCAAATGAGTGAATGATGGAGAATGAAATCAGAAGAGGAATCTAAGGTGGAAATGGAGGGAAACCTAGTAAGGATAACAAAGGTAGATGCATACAAACTTTGTAGGAGAACATCATTTCTACGGCTATGATTTGCCAATCCCCCCTATCCCCAAAGGAATACAAGTGCAAATGAAGTGAGAGTGAAAGTGTGGCAAGTGAAAACAACCTAAACCCTATGGTGAGTGAGGAAGAGGAAGATATCAGTAAAGAAGACGGCTAGGAAGGAGAAGCGGAAAAACTTTGTGGGCGAAACAACATTCCCACGCGCAATCCGATCCTAAAATTCCTCTCTTATCTCGTTGCAGGGGCAGCAAAAGAAGAAGATGCCGAATCAAGTCCATGTTTGTGTTGTCATTGTGAAGTCCGTGTGTTGTCCATGTGTTTGTCCTAAATGTTATGTATCGATGTTTCCTTTTATAATAAAATTGCAAATATGGTAGGTAGGGAACTCCCCCCAAGCAAATGTTCTAAACATGAACTAAAGACCAGGAGAACCTTGGATGCCTGGTTAAAAGTCCGTCCCGCAACACCTGAAGTCTAAATTGATGGAACATAGGAGCTTCTTGGAGTGCCGGAATTCCGGCAATCCAAGAATCTCTAGGGACAGCCTGTCCCAAAATGGGGAGAGCGAACAACTGCTCGTGCTGTACGTCCCCGAAAGTACACAACCTATTTTGTGTAAAGAATGCAGAGAGACAGGGGTGGAAGGCGGGTCCCCAAATGAAAAAAAAAAATCACTTTGCCATGTCTTCGGGCCCATTCCGGTCGTCTTTCGATCAATGCGTGATTAAAATTAAACATTTGTTGGCGATAGCGTTGTGTATTAACGGTTTCGCCGGGCTTCAAGAGTTCATAATACACAATACCGCTCTGGTCCCACCAGACACAAAGCATGGTCTTCTTTCCGAAGCGATTTGGCCTTGGTGTTGAAGGACCGGCTTCGCCAGGTGAAAGCCACGATTTTTTCCGCTTTGGGTTTTCAAAATAAATCCATTTTTCGTCACCCGTCACAATTCGATACAAAAAGGATTTTCTTTCGGGGCGTTGAAGCAGCATTTCACAAGTGACTTTGCGATTTTCTATTTGACGTTCATTCAAATCGTGTGGGACCCATTTACCCAGTTGATTGATCTTCCCCATTGCTCGAAAATGTCTGCTGATTGTTTCTTGTGACACATTTAATGCTTTTGCCAATTGCTGTTGAGTTTGAGTTGGGTCATCCTCCAATAACCTGTAATTGCTCGTTTTCGCACTTTTGTGGTCTACCAGAGCGCGTACTGTCTTTCACATTGAAATCACCACTTTTAAATTGTCGAAACCATGTCTCACATGTTCTAATCGATGGAGCGTGTTCACCATATGTTTCTACCAGCACACGATGACTTTCAACAGCCTTTTCCTTTTGATTAAATAAGAAAAGCAATGCGTGCCGCAAATGTTCTTTTTCAGGCACAAACTTCGACATGATCACTGAACGATAAAACAAAGACGCTAGCGTTTGGCGGACTCAACTTGTGTGTATTTGTAGTTTAATGTCAGACGAACAAAATGACGTATGTGTTAAATGAATACGCTGCGTACTTTTCGCTGGCGCCATCTCTTAGGTAAACCTGAAACTACTTATGCACACACCTGGTATTCTAACCACGTAAAGAAAGTAAGAGGCCAATACCAAAGAATTAAAATAATTTTTAGTACTTACAATTTTTAACATAATTTTATGTTATTAGTATGGGTTGCGTTCTGTCTTTTCGCAATTGAGATCAGTTATTTTTTTCATGTATAGATTAAGAAAGAGAAATAAAACTTTCTTGCGACATACTTATATTAAACAAATGTAATGTATATGACGGCCCGGAAAGGCAAAAGTTGCGGGTCGGATCTGGTCCGCGGGCCGTAGGTTGGGCATCACTGTTCTAGTGTATTAATGTTACAGCAATCTTTCTTGTGGTCCTATACAGCCAGTCAAAAGTATAGTATTTTGGTGTGTTATGCTATGACCAAGAGCGAATAGCAACTTATGAAATCATTCCAACCATGTTTGTCTAGAAATAATAGAACCTCTTTTTAACTTCTCTGAAAGATACAAAGACTCAGTCTTCATGGTCCACGTGGCAACGACGCGGACTTCGGATTGGTAAAGATTAGGCACGCGGTATCGAACTCCATGGCCGACCATTCTGAGAGGTTTTCCAGGGTTTCCTCGCTTTCACCAGGCGAATGCTGGGGATCGTACCTTAAGTAAGATCTTGGACGATATCTTCCCCACCTTGCGCCTAGCTTATCCCGGCCAGAGATAAAAATGTTAGAAGGCAATAAATTATTTTTGAAATTCAAAGATGCAACGAGTTTATAAAATTGCTAATTTCAAGTCTCTAGCTTGCAGTTGAATGAATCCTATATCTTTTCTTTTCGTGTTTTCTACTTCATCTTAAAAGAAGAGCAGCCGACCGCGATAGTCGTGCTGTCTCAGGCTTAAGGTCAGCGTCTCCAAGGTTTTGGACTCGAATCTCCACTGGAGCCTGAATGGATGTTTGTGAATTTTAGAGACATTTAGTGGAATCAAGAAGGACCGAAGTCAATAGTTACTAAAATGGTCCGAACTATGAAGCTTACAAAGCTCTTCACAAAACCAGAAACAACTTGCAGCCGTTTATTTGAAACCCATTTCGATGTTGAGCAACTTGAGTCTCCCAGTGCGGGAACCTAACAATTTTAGTGATTTTTAATCAGGTAATTTTTTCTCTTTCTCAATTTTTTTTTATTAACAATGCGCGTTTACCTTTAATGCGCAATGTGTTACTGTCTAAATTTGAAATTTTGCTGTATGGGGCTACCATTAACTTGCCCCCCCACAAATTTAAGAGCTTATAACTTTTTAACTATTGCGGTGCAAAACGGTGCAAAACAAGCACAGACCGGTATACTATGTTTTCGAAAAAAATGACTGAGGGGGCGCTAACACAACTTGGGCCCCCAAAATAGAAGAGGTTATAACTTTTTAACCATTGCGGTGCAAAACGCGATACTTGGGTGCAAAACGATAGGCTATTTATTTCTCAAATTTGGTGTGGTGGTGGTGGGGCAAGTTAATGGACCCATTTTACTAGGATGGAGCGATACGTATATATGTATTACGACAGCTGTGTTGCGATATCGAAGATAAATCGACTACAATATTGGCATATGGTACAGGTTTAGATCATACTTGGTTGGTCACCACATAGGCTCGGATCACTCGTCGTCACACCTCTATAAAAGTGTTAGTACACCGGTAACTGATCTCCGTCGCAATTTCAGCAAAGTTCTGGGGAGTTGTTTTACCTGTGTGAACTTTCGAGAATTTGGTATATAAGTTAGCTCAGTATGTTTTAGCATTTAAATAAAATTGTTTTTGGTTTACACAGCGTTTATACAAGTCCTATGCAAAAAGAATCCGAACTTTTATTGTAAAATGTGTATGCAAATACATGGAAGAGACCCGACGATGGCGCTGCCTAGCGGGATTCTTGTACAATAAATAGCTCACTTTTGAAATCGTGTTTAACACAGTAGAGCGCATTGTGTCTAGATTTTTTGAGTACGAGTGGGGATTGTCATTTACCTAACAATGAAGGGACTGAAAGAGCAGCGAGTATATGTGAAAGAAATTCTGTGTCAAAATGCACAAAACTTTCACAGATACCTTCGACATGTTGCATGAAGCCTATGCTGAAAAAATATGTTTGAGTCTAACACAATGTTACGAATGGTACAGATGTTTCAAATTGGGTCGAACGGGTACCGGTACGATGTTGAAACGAAGGTCAAATCACATTTGGTTGGACAATCCTCACCACGGCTCCAAATAAGTACGAATGAGTAAATCCCATGTTAAAGTGTTGTTAATCATCTTCTTTGACTAGTAAGAGGATCGTCCATTTGGAGTTTGTTTCACAGTAAAGGCAGCATAGAAACAGGTAATTTTGGTGTTCAAACTTTTCAAAGCAAGCTCAGTGGTATAAGCATGTGATCGTACAACAAAAGTTTGAAATGATTACCTACACTACAAGTACTCATGTCCTTCTTAACTACAAAATAAACAACATTTTTTAAAAGAGTGAGTCCAAAAAAGTATCATTTTTATATTATTACATGCCAGTAAGTACAGAAAAACATGAAAGTAAAACAAAATTGATACAAATGATATTACTACAGCTCTTCGTTAAATTGGTGGTTTTGTATACTGTAGTTTCCGTTTACTGCATAAATCAATAATTACCAGAAGTAGAAAAAAAGGTTTCTATGCTTTCTAAGTACACACACGCACACGTAATACTCTGAAAGCGACCAGTAATGAATCTGGTATATCGGGATGAACGCTTAACTAATCCAACCGTAATTGAAATCTAATTCTTGCGGATTTTGTCTCAAATATTGGCTACGTTGATTGTGAGTATAATACTAATAGATATCGATTGCTTGAATTTTTTTTTCTGTTATCGTACATTTTATTTTGTTTGCTCTCTCTCGAATTAATTCGTTGTTAAAATGAAGTTGAAAGAAACAATTTAATTTGGCGATTAACTTTTTCCTCTAAAATTAATTAAAAGGTACTTCGGTCTACATCTGCGGCAGCGTTATTAATTTTCCACTTCATTTAGTATTGGACATAATATTCGATAGCTTCCCTATTATTCTGAATAGAGTGAAATTCTTGTTGTTGTATTAATATAGTGCATGTGGTTAAAGTATATAGGGTAATGAAAAGGTCAAAATTATCCATTAACCTTTCCATAACCAGTCATGACCTTGGTACAAACTGAGATTTTATTTTTTTGAAGATGAAACATATTTTAAAACAATACATTTCTGGGCGCATATTGCCATCTACAAATCAATTTTACTGTAGGCCTAAGCGTTAGGGATGACGTCCCATTGGGAGCATTCTTCCTGTTAAAGAAATGGGAAATGTAAGGAACTTGAATTTATTTATGACCTTTGCGCCTCTCTGGTACAGGCTGGGATAGGGTAGGGGAGCAGATGGGGATGGTAGCGTCCTGGACTTTTCCTGCTGAAACTGGGGGAAACTGGAAAATCCCAGTTAGGATGGTTGGCCACTGGGGTTGTTCTCAGGGCTTTCCGATTACTAAGCCAACCCTCTAGCAATTAGTCCGTATTAGTTAATATTTGCGATGTTGAAATACGCTATTTCACTGAACTGCTTCTTTGTTGTGTAACGTATAACGTTACACTAAACTTTAGACTAACAAAATTATGGTAAAATTAGCAACATTAAAATTATTTGGTAGGAAAAAAGTCGACATTAAACTAAATTTTAGTTTTGCACGTGCGCACAGAGTGGTGGCAGAGGGAGCAGCTGCCCTCCCCAATTCAATGTAAATATTTAAAGTAAAAATAATGTATAATACAGTCAGTCCCGTACTTCTCAGAATTCTTTGGAAATTAGTTATATCTGTGTGTTTTGATGATGCATCGACGATGTCGGGTAATTACATTCTGTGCAAGCAAAGTACAAAGCCATGAACTCCAAGACTGTGTACGGTATGTTCTTGTCAGTAGCGGCGCAAGGGCGGGGCGAGCTTTGCTACCACCCCGGGCCCCAAGTGGCGAGAGGGCCTCCGCCACACAGTGGTAAGAAATCGAAAAGACTGGGACAAAATCCTATAATTTAAAAAGAAAATAATCGAAAACCATCTTATGTTGCAGATAAATGTCCAGTAGACACTAAACTACTTCGTTTGTAAACCTGAAACCCATAATCCTTAGCGCATGTGCGCTCAAAGTTGCCCATTTACCCAACATTTACGGAATGCGTTTATGTACATTTTTTGTCTACAGCTGTCATTGAGGGAATTGCTATGTAAAATATGGCAAATTTTCTAGTTCATCTACACTCCAAATCATAACTTTAATGTAGTTGTGAGTTGTATCCTAACGTTTTTGAAATATACAGTATATGCATCGAAATACTAACGTAACATATTTAGGTGATTTTCCCAATTCCATCGATACCAAGCAAGCTCAAGTTCTAATTTTTCATTAATAAAAAGTCTCAGAGCATCCCACATTTAGCTGCCACTAGCTGCAATCTTCTGCGTAAAACCTCCCGACAAGAAAGTACAAATCAGGCTGCCATATCTAAACAGGTTCTTCTGGGAAAACGTTGAAATTGAAATATTGGCACCTTTTTATCACTTTTGAACACAGTAAGATTTTGTGATTTCAAAACTATTCAAATTCATTTGAATTTCATGAGAAAGTAAAGGACAGAAGCATAATTAACAGTAAAAGTTGTATATAATTTTATCTTTTAAATATTATTTTGCGAAAGTAAAATATTGGTAAACTACTACTTTCTCCAATTATTTTTAAGATATTAATATACCTGCAAATTAACCCAGCGTTTAAAAGTTAGAAGTGTATAACAAGTATTTGCGTCAATTTCCTAACTTTTATGGTGTATGGACAAGGACTCGTTTGGAAATTGACACCTGGAAAGTTAATTTTTAGTCTTTGTGATTTCTTTACATATCTATAGTTTACTAATTTCACATTTTTTGTTATGTTTGTTTTGGTGTGCTTTGAAGTACGTTTCTTGCATTTAATTAATAATTTTGATAATTATTTTTATACATTGCTTAGAAATTACATTTGCTTCAAAAACAAGCAATGTAGTCTTTATATCATTAATCTTCAACAGAATTTTGTGTTGTACCTGGGGAGACCCCATTAACCCGTTTAATTTACATCACAATAGCCGAACTTATGAAGAAATCTCCTATGATATAAGCAACCCGTTAACAGCTGTTTTTTACCCCTTCATCAAGACGAAACATGCTATATCCCGTATACTACGTGAATGTGATGCAGATAGCACACCTATAAGGTCCTGACTAACATTCAACCAAAATTTCCTCAGCATTCAGACGGTATGAATTTCGCCATGCTTTTCATCGTTTGGGTTTTCGTCGTACTGTACATCGTTCGCCGACGCAATTGAACAGTCATTCGTTAAGATGAATCAGTAGAACACCTGGATGGTGGTCGGTGACGCAATAACTATGCCGTCTATGGACTCTTACTTTTACGCTTGGCTGTAAGCGGATGGTAGAGAAGATTGACTCCACAATCTCGATATTCATTGTCATGCATAGATTATTATGAGGAACGAGGTTCTTCGTCTTGGCCACTGAGTCCCCCGCGAGACCCCACTTTCCCCGCGGAACTGGGAATAACGAAGAAGTATGATATTACGACCACTAGTAACAGTCTGCGCTCACGATTGTATTCGCGAGAGGGCCTCAATCAAGTTCATTTGCCTCGGGCCCCAGTTTGCCTTACGCCGCCACTGTTCATTATTATAAATATACTCACTTCGTCAACTTAGTACTTTGTAGGCGCATGTCTTTCTCAAATTCAGAACAATATGAATTTTGAATTTTGTGTGTGTTAAGGTGACCAGACGTCCCTTATTAGCCGGGACAGTCCCTTTTTTTTAAGCCTCTGCCCCAACTTTTTCCAGACATAAAACAGGACGCCAAAACGTCCCGTTTTTGACAATTGTGTGAATTACAATATTCAACATGTTTGAATTTGTTGATGTTAACATAACTGAAATCTGTTACTTATCGGCACAGAATTGCCGCAATATGGCTATACATTATTCACAGCCAAGCATCAACATTTCACTTTGCTGTTCTAAGAACAGAAGGTCAAGCAGTTACAGTTTTGAGGTGATTTCTGTCTTGAATTGTTTAAAAGCTAATTTCGTTCCCAAGGGTAAAGAATGTTTCGTAACATCATCCGTCAGAACAATTCTTGGTAAATTGGAAAGGGAGGGTCTTTCAACAGAAGTCGCAAAATTTAAACAGAAGGTCTTCTCGTTCCATCAAACTGCATCTTAATATTTAGGTAAATGGATTTTACCCCTGGCGAATTTATAGGATTTCATTTGGGTAACACTTACAGAAGGATACTCCCTTGAACGGCAATACCAAAGACGCAAAATTTAATTCGGGCCCCTTCAATTAAACAATGAGACAGGTCTGTACGATGAGTACGTGTACATCAAGCAGTATGTACAACCTCAGAAATACTGCAAAAACGGAAGTCAGAGAAATCATCTCCTATCGAGTGCTGGGTTGAAACTATTTCGCATTTTAATGTCAACTACGTACCATGTTTTATTTTTTGTAAGATATTGTATTGGAGTTCCTTCTTTGTTTGCCTGGAACAAATGTCCCCACTGAATGAGTATTTTCATACATGAATGGTTTATGGACAAGTGAAAAAAAACTCTCTTTCAGTACAAACTTTGAAAGACATGTTGGTTAATAGGGTTAACTTCACTCACACCTGTGCCGACTTTTACAAAATGCTGTGTGAAAAGAAGGCTGTGTTGACGAAAATACATTCATCTACAAAATATGAATAAGAGCGGATGTGAAGGAATGGAGTGCAGTACATGTTATATACAAGTACACATACCTTACTATTCTATTTGTTTATATGTTGTAAAACATTAGTATAAATAATCTAACATTACAGTGTATTCATTTTGTCATTTGATTTTGTCCCGTTTTTTGTTAGTGAAGTTAGTTAAATGTTCCGCTTTGCTGCTTTACAAATCTGGTCACCTTAGTGTGTGTGTGCGATTTACTGCTTCTATATAATTTCATACCAAACCGTACGATTCGACATGCTTCCAGTGAGGCTGTTAGAATGAAGTCAACTGTAAACTTCATTCCATGAAGTCACTTTCGAATTGCAGAGCTGAAGCTGTGGCATCAGTGCAGTGAAAGAAAATTTCCATTCACGATTTACATCAAATACCTGCGTCAACATGTCAGGAAGATGAAAAAGTAACGAGAGAGAACTTATTGTTAGCATCAAGTTTAATCTCTTTTAAATTACTTTTATCAATGAAAATAATGCATCCTCTTTTTCAAATGATCTTAAATGAAAAGTAAGTAAATTATTGTAAGCCAAAACCCAGGATTTGATAACAGCAGTCAAATCCGTTTTCATGTTGAGGTCTGCTTTGGAAGAAACGCGGATTGAAGAGTAGTTTCGTGATTTGTACTCAGAATTAGAAAAGATGTATCAAAATAGGAACATAGATATACCAAGAGTACCGACTTGATGGATGACAACGTGGAATCAGTGCATAACTTTTCCTCCAATGAGGAAGAAATGAGTATCAATCTTTTCTATCCCTTAATTGAATGTTTGCTACACGTACTCAGTGCAAGATTCTTGTACGAAGCTACAGATACGATCACGTTCCATTGTCGTGAAAGTTTAAATAACTTTGTAAAAGATTTAGATTTTCTAGTCTGCTAGTTCGTATAAGCAGTTGAAGGGTATAGGGGAAAAAAATCTAAGACCATTTTTGAAAGTTGTGAGAAAACACACATTTTAAGGAGTAAGCACTTGAATTTAAATTTATTTTTGGTCCTCTGGCACATTATCGGTCTACGCCAAAGTGCCTAAAGGCCAAAAATACATTTAAATTCAAGTGCTTACGTTTTAAAATATGTTTTTTCTTACAACTTTAAAGAATGACCCTTGACTGTTCTTGTCCTGTACTCTTCATTTTAAATTGTTATCTCCAGAGCGATGAAGGATATATTTGTAGATATTGATTCATTATTATTCATCTTCCAAAGTGTTAAACATTTTATAGTACGTATAATATAAAACTGTGAGGATTTAGCTTTTTGGGGCAGCTAGTTTGAATTATTCATTCTTATTTCTAAAATCTATACCTAAGATCCAGAACCTCGTAAGTACAATTTTTGCCAAAACGTAATTAATTTAGTTTTGTACAGTATTCGGAAAGCCTCACATAATGGTTACATGATTCTTGTTGTAAATATGTTAAGTAATGTAAAAGTGTTAATTTATTATGTAGTTTGTCCATTCACTTCTTACGTGAAAGATTTTTTTTTTCTTTTTTTCCCGAAAACAATGATTTGTGATTTACGCTGTTCTCGTTCTCAGCTACAGAAATTATACATAGTGCATTTTTTCGAATTTCATACTATACGTTTCATTTTACAATTGATTTTCCTAGATATTGAGAACTACCTACCTTTACCCCACACCCATTGCAAAAATGCTCCTCACGCAAGTGGTTCTCTCGGGTCTTCGGTGTAAATTTTTAAAAGTCTTGCCCCAGAAGTTTTAACTTTATGACTTGCGCCAGAAGCCAATTGTCAAATTTGGTGCAGATAGGAACGACAGTATGGGAGTTTGAATTATTGTTTTTAAATGGCTAACAACACTGACTTTTAGAACTGTGCCACTAGGAATGTTTGTATGATCTGTCCCATTATCTAAATATTAAGTTTTGTGCATTTACGGTCATCGGTATGGGAGTAATTTGCAATGTTAATTTTTTAAAACGATTGACAACACTGACAGATAGTGTCAGTAGGGCTGCATTACTTCCATGACCTATCTAAGTACCTAGATCCAAAGTTTAATGCGGTTTTATGGTACGGGAGTAATTTGAATCTTGAATTGAGTCCGGGTCGAATCTTGAACGAGCACATCGCGCTACCGCAGGCCATAATAATCATCGCATCTTTAGTTCTTCTTAGGATCGATAGTGTAGCGTGTAGCTATGTTGCATCAAGTTGATTCTTAACACTCCCCACATAGCAACTCAAATCACTGAAAAAGAGTTTAAATAAGGTTGAATCAAGCAGTCTAGTTTACAAGAATCAAGGTTAAATTAGCTTTGGGAGGACAAACCAGCAACAACTATGTACTTCCTAAAAAATCTTAAAAACCAGGTACCCTCCCCGCGTTCGCCTCGGTACACCGAGCACTTCCCCTATCACGCTGGTCTTAGGTGGTGAATGTTCGACGTTTCTGGGAGAATTCTGTAACACTGGTAAAGAAGTAAACTGGAGTGGAGGTGCTAAATGGAAGTTCGGGCTCCTCCCCATATCTCCTGTCTAATCTCGCCATTGCCGTGCTCAACCTGTCTTTAATCCCAGTTAAGGACGTGTGAAAACTTAAGTAAACTGAGGTCCCAGGGCCTGACCACACGGTGGACTGGACCCTGCGGGTGGGTGACCCGGTACTGATGGTTCTTCCCCGTCATATGTTAGGCCACTATCCTGTCGGTGACGCGTACTTTCCTGAACACTCGAAAACTATTTCTAAAAGCCCTTTCGTTCCACACTACTCGCTTGCACCGCCGGTTCTTGTGGGATGATGTCCCGCGTAGGATACTCCCGTCCACTGCCAACTGATACTGTACTACCAATTGCAGCCCACAAAACGGGACTATGTTAGGTATGTTCTTAGTGAGAAACACTTAACTAGTTTCTTGCCCGTTCGAATATTCGCATAAATATGATCGTCTGTAAAAAGTTCATCCTCAATTCCGTGTATTTTGCCATATTCACTTAATTCTGTTTGAAGTATGTCGTCCGTTAATTCCAGCGGAACCGGAGATATCCGGACTAATGTCATCAGTTTTGCCGCTAAGTCCATCGACAAACGATAATTACAAGTCTCATCCCGGTAATTTGTTGTGCCTACACACTTTAGTAAAATTGCATTACATAGTTCCGGTATGAATAATTTCAAAAACGAAACCGAGATAGAAAATCCATTTCAATAGATATAACTTCCTGTACCTGTAACCCAAAAGTTTCATGAATGAAAACATGGGCTATTAAACTGGATGGTAACCGTTTAACATTTTGGAAATGAACGCGGAGCGTGTTCTGTCGATCAATTTTCATAGTAGAAATTCTGCAATGAAAGCACTAGCACAAAGTACATCAAAATAACTCGAAAATAATTCCCGATTTGCACTTCTGAAAACTGTTTCACGTTGCCAGTCATGTATCGTAACTTCAGTCATTCTTCCACAAAACCATTTGGCCTTTCTTGTCCCATTAACTTGGACTGTTCAGACGGATTACCATGTAGGATTTCCACGGAACAACTGAAATAGTTCTCATTCTAAGCGCTTTTTTACACTTACTTCATCAGATTCGCTATGGTTGTATAGTAAGAGAAAAACGGGTAAATTGGCTTGGTGGGGCAAAGTGATATTTCGTTGCTTCCGAGCACATGCGCAACGAGAAAATATTCAGTTGGTATCTCTGTAGAGAAGTTAGTGACGGCAACTCTGACGTAATAGAAAAATACACTTGCTGCTTGGCACGAGAGTAAAATAGAGAAAACCTTGTACATGTTAGCGACTGTTCAGAAGGTGGGAAAGAAGAGGCTCGTAGATTCTTAAGTGTATCCGGAAAATAACATCTGTTATATCTGGTAAATACTTTATTATCTTTGATATAATACCACGAAATGATATTGTAAACAATTCACTAAAGTAGTATATACCGGTATTGCCTAAGATAAGAAAGGTGTTAGATCGGGGGGAAAATACAAAATCTGGCGAAATGAATAATACTTAAACATAGTCAGCAGTTTAGAAACGAAACATTTTTGTTCAAAATAGGACATTAACTTTTATAAGCACAGTTATGTAGAACAATATACATGAATAGTTAACACGTTCCTCAAAATGACACGTTCCATAACGTTCCTCTCAGCAAACCAGAAATTGGAAAATTTTGTTATCATTGTACTTTTCAATCCAATTGTCAAAATTTTAAAATCATATTCTATTGTTTTATATATTATACATTCTAGATTATTGAGCTGAGGGAACGATAGCGAGCGAAGTTCTTATGCGTTCACTCTGTTATTTTTTGAAATCTATCTCTTCCGAAATTTCTGACCCGATGATTACAAATTTTTGTACTGTGATAATGGTTGTAAAGGAGAATGTTTATAAATGAGGAAATTAACAAAAAGTTTATTGTATGATTTCCATGGTAACGGTATTCATAAAAAAATATTTTTACAAATTACGCAAGAACGGCTGGACCAATTACATCTAAAGTCGGTATTCTGGTATATTGGGCTACATGTTCTAGCCGAACCGGACGGAACTTTCCCATTATTACCCGTTTCCATGGTAACGAAACTCAGTAACATTTACATTCGCTCCTCATGTGACTAATTAGCTTCATATTTAGCGTGAAGTCCTCAATCCTTCAGACTTGAAACACACTCTGTCATATTGTATCTGTCCCACTGCCACATTGCATCTGTAACGGAAGGTAAGGCGTTTAGGTGCCATAGCAAAAGTACGTGACGTCATTTAGTTTCGGCGGCCATTTTGAGAAATATTTATATTTTAAAATCTCGTCTTCTAATGGTCGTATCAAGCTGGAATAAATGATACCTTACTTAGAATTGCATCTGAAAGTAGAAAGCCCAATCAGAATAGCAGAAACATGTGACGTTTCAAAGTACAAACCGTCATCTTCCGAAATCATTAAATTTACATTTCTTGCATTGTATAGTAGTCGTATAGAAATGGGATAAAGAAACTATACATCAGAATGGCACCAGAAATCTTATGGGCCAATGTGACCTCCCATACTTTCTGGTCGGCATCTTGAAAAATATATTCACTTGAATATTTCGGAATCTAATGGTCGTATCAACATGAAATAAACGATGTCTTGCTCTTAATTGCATCTAAAAAATTTCAATCGGATTGGATAATGTGACGTCACAAAGTACATTCCGCCATCTTGGGAAATAATACATTTTAATATTTCTCATTCTAATAGAAGTATCGAGGTGGAGTAAATAATTTGTAGTTCAGTTAGTCAAACTTTACTTGCTTAAGGAAACATAAGTCATCTTGGGAGGTAAAGTGCCCCTGTTCCTTGCTCCGAAAATATAATTCAACACTGGCAACCTATAAGGCTTACTATTTTCCTTCGCACACCTTACTCATATCCTCTTCATTTGGACGAAAAATACTCTCATTAAAATTAATTTGTGTCTGCGTCGTGATTATTACTTCCGGCAAAATAATGCTTCGCACAATAAACGGCCCCATCTCAATTTTGTACACATCGCTAAAGATAAATAGGTCCTAATTATACATTGGACTATTTCATACTCTAGATTATTATATAAAAAATATTGCATTGCTATTATATTGTGCTTCACTTTACCCACATAGTAGCGCGCAAAATAGAATTTTACTTACCTCTAATAAACATCAACTGTGGTTCACAAATTTTAATATTTTACTTTCATTTACCAGTAGAATTTTGAAGAGGTTGCAAGGTTTCCATCGATGTGTTAAACATTTAGTTATCGCTTTTATTCCCAAAGCTATGGCGCGCTAAATAAACAGTGTCCTACTTTGCCCGGCTTTACTCTAAGACGGTGGGAGCTGCTGGAGATTAGCTTACGACGAAACATTCGTGACACGTGATGGGACTTCATCGCACGGAGACGAAAACGGCAGTTCAACGAAATCAAATTCAATTTTCAAGTTTAAACAAACTTTCTCGTATATCTAGTTGTTCCAGTAAGCTTGAATTAGGCTAGTTATATCAACCAGTTGTTCGAACAATTTAGTTTCATGCTTGTTTATGAATTCAACAGAATATCAAGTTTAACAAGCTCAAAAGAAGTGACTGACAACCTTGTTGCAAGCTGACATGCTATGTGGGTAGCAGCTATAATCAAACTTTAGCTGGAAGACAGTTATAATAGTCAGAAACACTGAACCAGGAATTGAATCCTAAAATCTCCTATGCTGGAATTCCATTGCTTGTTTACCAGTCTTACTTAATTTGACGAAAATTCTTGATTTGTACGAGGGCGTGACGTTTAAAAAGCTTTCATCTGTATACACCACATAGCACAGTATATTCAGGGAATGGTTTATTTAGATCCCCAATCTGCGAGCAATTCACGAATGAATATCCTTGTCTAATGTTGCTGAGGATATTAAAAGGAGACTTCGAGAATATTTTGAAAGAACACATATTCGTAGATTATGGTTGGAATATTCCCAAGGACATTCTAACCATATGCACATATTCCAGACATATAGATATTCCTTGAGAGTTCTGCTCATATATGGATATTTGAGTACATTGAACGATATTGCAATTCCCCACAGTGATATTCGAAGGATAACCCTAGAATATTATTGCCTATAGTTCATGAAACGATAAGCCAATGAAAAGGTCGACACAATTTTCGTGGTGCCGACATTGGCGTGGTGTGCATCAGACATTTTTGGGACATCATCCTGTCCCGAAAGTGTCCGCACACAATAATGAAACTACTACTTGCATTTCTATAGCACTAAATATACTCATTATTGAAGTACGAAACGGACTTTAGTCTGTGAAAGTTATTTTCTGTTTACCTGTACTGACATGTGAAGAATCGAACTAAGACGAAAAAGGTGGGAAATCTTAGTTCCATTGAGCTTTAAAAGAAACTTCTACGTTTACACAAATCGTTAATTTTGCCGTGTGTTTCACTACACTACGTTTCACCTTTCACTACATTTTAATATGTTAAGAAATGTATCAGTGTGTGTGAAATACACAAGCATTTATCTTTTACGAACATCTTGTGTGTGTGTAAGTGTGCACAATTACGTGGATTTCAATTAAACAGTATATTTTTCGCTTAATGAGGCTTTATTTATTATTTATTTATCTGTTGGTTTCACAGATGCTTACTAGATGACTCTGTAATAGTACCAGCACGATTTATTTAGTTGCAACTTGAAACGTCAGGTGGCAGACAAGAATGGTGAATTTACTTGAAGTTACTGTTATGGACACTAGATGGCAAAACTTAAGCACGTATTGCTCGTAACATGGAATTTGAACAACAGATGGCGGAGCCTACATTCCTATTAGAGTCATCTTATGTATCTCTCTCCCACTTTTTCTTCCTTGTTTCTAAATGTTTCTTTGAAACAAGTTTGGGGGAAATAAAATATTTATCTATGAGATAAACTCATACGCTAAAGAAAAATGAAAACTTGAATGAATAAGTAACATTATGCCATCTCGGTTTGCCTTGCCTTCCTTCAAATTGTGACTCTGAAAGCGGTAGGCTCTTCTCATTTGGCTAGCTTTTTTCATTCTCAGAATTCACGACCCTTCAAGTGCAACCGGTAGAGAGAAACCGATTTCAGATTTAGTTTCAGTGACAACAATTTATTAGAGCGCTTTTTAATCTAGTTACTCTCTAATTGGCAGGTACCTATAATTTTGGTTGACTTTCTCTGTAAAAGGAAATAAGAATAATTTTACTATCTATACGTAATTTAGTGTGTTGCTATTGGGTCCACTCTAAGATTATGTGTGATAGTTTTCTCATACATTTAATCAACAATATTGAGAAAGTAACAGCTCGTTACAAACTTCCGTTCAAAAACAAAAAAATGAAGTCAGGAAAAGGGAGAAGAACGTGAGACATAAAAAACGCTCTATACAGGACCGCATTAATATAATTAGGTGCCCTAAGCTGAGCCCAACAATGGTGCCCCTTCCACTGGATCCTTTTCTTAACTCTTGCAATATTAAATCACAATAAGTGCTGACGATAAAATAAATGAATGAAAACTCAATTTATTTTATCAATTACCATTATTAAACTGGAAAAGCTTTCAGGACAGTGGTAGTAATTGAGCTGAACAAGTTTGAATAGTTGTTATTGGTAGTCTTAGTGATACAGTGCTATTACAGAAAGTTGCCTTGAAACTTCCTACGAAGCAATTTGACCTTCTCCATGTTAACAACTGAAAAAACGAGTAATTCATTCAAAATCATTGACCCTATCTTTGATTTCCACTTCATTTTTTTCAGTGTATTTCCAATATACAATCTCCGATTTTTATAGCAAAAAAACAATGTACTCATTAGGTGTGATCACTAGACCGCTGATATTTAGGTAAAAGTCTATTTTTGTCCTTAGTACCTAGTTCAAATTGAAGTTGTATATGTACGTGAATACCAAATCCAAACATTTTATAGTGCTTAAAAATACCTAATTCAACGTTACTGCCTATTTTTGCCTATTTTATATAAAACATTTTTTGCGCCAGTTCCACCAATGTTATCATTTAGCATCAACTTCATGATATAGGCTTAGAAATTAACCTTTTATTCTTTATCCCTCTAACCTCAAAAACCATTAACCAACGTATAACAGAATCAGCAGTTAAATGCTTTCTTGTACAAGCTTTAGCCTCAATAATACCTCTCATATCAATTGCTATTATATCCTTTCACACAATCAGTTCTTAATAAACATTGCTCACCCCCATTATAGTAACCTCCCTTGCCCTCAAATTGGGAGCTGCTTCTCTATACTTCTGAATGCAAGCAGTTATAGAAGAATAGACTGAATCTACTATTTACTACTAATGAGATGGCAACACCTAGCCCCATTAACCCTTATAAGATACACTACAGCCCCTACCTCCATTACATCCCTACTTATTATTACATGAGTAATCATCTGAGCAATTGGAGGACTAAATCAAACCTCGTTACGAAAAATCATAGCATTTTCCTCAGTCGCCCACACAGGCCGATTCTTAAGAACTATAATATGTGATAACATCATATGATTCTTATATTTCATCCTATACATCCTTATCGCCACAGTAGCATCCTTTCCTGCTATTATCTTGAAGTTAGCGTTAAAACATTAGTACACTGCCTATTTTTACCAACCTACCCCAACAGGGTCGAACAGTCAAGGGAGCTATAAAAAATTTGAAGATTCGAAACAAGTTCTAATCTCTTTCCAAAGCAAACAAACGTGGTGCAAGTATTGTCTCATAGCAGACAGTAAACATCATTTAATCAAATGCTGAAGGTAACCAAACTTACACAGACCAAAATCCAACTAATACTTCTCCTCTCAAACCATAAAATAGTAATTTATTTGAAGTACATTTTCAATATAATAAAGTCACATTCGTATCACTTACTCATGAGTGTATTAAAATACAGGAGTCAGCACTTGCCTCTACTCTTAAAAATTATCATTGTTCATTAATATTCATATTAGTTTTTACCAAAACATATTAACCGTACTTCTCATTCCTAGATCCAAAGAATTAAAAGAAGACAACTCAGGTTACCTCTGAACATTTCACGCAATGATACACTGAACTGTAATAGTTCCGAGAAAAATACTACTATCGAGAATTGAAACAAACGAATGAAAACTAAATTAACTCCGATCAGCTTCACTAATTATTAGGTAGATTTCGAAGAAATATATATATTTATATATTAACACGCTAGCGGCCATAATTTTGAAGATATTTGAACCAAATTTTTATGTTTTTCTAGGCTTAATAGCTCGGTTAAGTTCGTTAATGAGCAAAATCGGTGGCCATCTTGGATCCAAAATGGCCGCCGAAACAATTGTTGTATAGAATACACAGCCTAAACCGCTGGGGCTATTGAAATCAAATTTGGCATAAAGGTACAACATCACTTTTTGATTATGAAAATGTTACCTAATGAGTTCAAAGACGCCATCTTGGATCCAAAATGGCGGAAGTAAGAAATCTATTTTCCATATCGTTTGAGCTAGAGATACGAAATTTGACATAAAGGTGTATTGCCACCAGTAGTTCAAGAAAATATTACGAAATGTTGAAAAAGTCGCCATCTTGGATTCTAAATGGCCGCTGAACCCATTGTTGTATAGAATACACAGCCTAAACGGCTGCAGCTAGAAATATCAAATTTGGTAACACTATACATTATCATTTGTATGTTACTAAAATATTATATAATATATCCAAAGACGCCATCTTGGATCCAAAATGGCGGACCTATAAAAACATTTTCCACACCGTTTGAGCTAGAGATACGAAATTTGTCATAAAGGTGCATTATGACGAGTACTTTAGGGAAATATTACAACATTTGGGAAAAGTCGCCATCTTAGATCTAAAATGACAGCCCAAAATCCCATTTTGCACACCGTTTGAGCTGGATAAATGAAATTTTACTTGAAGTTGTACCATCACAAGTAGGTCACGACAATATAAGAAAACTTTCAAAAAGTCGTCAACTTGGATCCAAAATGGCCGCCCCAAAAACCCAATTTCCAAATCATTGAAGGTAGAGAAACGAAATTTTCTTTGAAGTGTATGATAAAGAGTAGGTTACAATAAATGGGGCAAACCTTCCTTTTGGGGGCGCAGCCCCCGTAGGAGGGTGCAGATGGATACCATGGTGGTGTAGTGCTGCAGTGAGATTTTGGTTAAGATAAAGGAGGCGCATCCTCTCAAAAGCACTGAAATTGGGGGGCGAACCCCCTAACGGGGTCTGGGGGCAGCGCTCCAAGCGAAACAAA
>JAGDQP010008340.1:25462-42575 GCA_022664845.1 Lepisma saccharinum | reverse complement strand
TATATATATATATATATATATATATATATATATATATATATATGTATGTATGTCATGTGAGGTATCGTTGAACAGCTCTTGATGAATAATCTACAAAACAATAAATAGTTTCTCGATAACTCTCATATAAGGCGAGATTTGAATTTTTGAAAATAAAAAAAACTTCGAGATCTACCTCAGCCTGTAGGGCTACCGAAAGGGATTTTTTCTTTTAAGAAGATATATTCTTTAACTAATGAAGAACTCTGAAACTTGGTTTCGGTAAGTGGAAACTAAGCAAAAACTGGGCAATATATATATATCACTTAAACTAAATTAAACCATAACTACTAAAAATACGTAATTTATGGCTAACAAATCATGAGTAAATCTATTCTTAAGGAAAAAATGCAGAGATTTGAAAACAGAAGAAAATCATCGATTAGATTTGATATATTCAAATGTGCTGAATGTTTATACAAAATCAGCTAAAAACTCAGCCTAAATCTCGAAATACAATTTTAATCAATTTCAATAACATTCCTTGAAAACAATTTGGTTTAACTTTAGATAATGTATTTTTTTTTCAATCTCTGTTATTAGTAATTTCTGATAATTTCATTTTGTTTTCGCTTATCAGTAATATATTGGATTACGTTATAATTGCCATAAATCCATTTAGACTAACGTTTATAGTATCCAAACTTAAACGTTGTTTTCAAGATAAATTATAAGTATAAAAATTACAAATCTTTCTACATCATAGTTTCTTCCAGATTAGGTTATCTTCAACTAAACTTTTAACATCGCAATCTTGTAGACTTTTGAAATTAATAAATACAAAATAAATAAATAAAGTTAACATAAAAAATAAATAAAGTTAATAAATAAATAAGAATTAATTGTATCTGTACCTACAGAGGCTTGATGTACAGAAAAAAAATCGGAAGTTGCCTCCATTTTAACTTTGAAAATAAATAAAGGTTGACGATTAAAAATTAAATATTTACGTGTTCGTAGATAACAAATTCTGAAATGTTAAATCATAATTCTGACCATCATTTCAAGTACTTTATTGAACATCGTATTGCTGAAGTATAGCCCACAGTGTGGAAAGCGATGTAACATAACCTAATCAAAACAGTACGTATGTTGAAAGTACAAGTGCGCAATTTTAATTCAAAATTAAGATAAATCGAAATCATTTTTCATTAAAGTAATTTTAATAAATATATGTTGAAGCAGAAGAAATATTCATCTAAATATCCAAACACAACAATAGTAGAGAAAATAGGAATGACGTCCTATCGGAAACCTTAACCTTTCATGATACACATAAGAAAACCTGAACCGAATCTAAGATAAATCATTCTTAACTTTGAAGTCGTTGTTCTTTTAACTTTTCAATGACAGCTCATTAACAAGGGGCAGTTCATCTCTGACTATTTTGGAAACTGATGCAACAGCTTACGTCGAGTTAGAAGTTTCTATGAGCATATAAGATTATGCAGAAAAAATTAATATATATATATACCATGATTTTAATTACTTTTAACTTATCCATTTATGTTTAACATGGCAAATGATATATTATTACTTCCAAATGAAGAAAACACAGTATGCGGCAAAACAAACCATGAACTGAAAATTACAACCATGCTACGAAATCAAGATTTGTCAATAGAAGATGCGAGGTGACTACGGTAACACATATCTAAGTGAATCGGTACAGCAAGTGTTCAAAGTGTCCACCCTCACGTCTTACGCAGAGTTCGGAACGATCTTGCAGATTGTGGAACATGTTGATGAACACAGGCTGCTGCAACAACAGGAAGTCTTCTCCTGTAATTCGGAAACACTTCTAGGCGGGTCATTAGATCGGAAACGGATTCTTTCAGCATGCCCCATATGTAGGCATTGGGGACCGTGAGACCCGGGGAGTGGGAAGGGTACAGGAATGTTATTCTGATTCCCCACTCCGTATGTTCGGAAATAGTGTTCCATGATAAACACCTTCTCCTCCGTTCTGGGAACAATTACCGCCACGCCAACTGCACTCTACGTTACTCTCAACACAACTAAACACTACAGAAGGCGTCACGAGATATTCTCACAACGCGTATGCGCGTCAGATCTACACACATTTCAGTACTGTTTGTTTTGCCGCATACTGTACTTCTATCGCAATGGGAGCATCACCAAGATGACGAGTAAACAACATGCAACATCGTCAAGATATTAAAAGGAAATATTTCGTTCAAAACTTTTAATAAAACTACCTAAAAAAAAACAGTCATGAACCAAAACCTTATCTATAACCTAAATTGATTATATTTTGAAAAAGGTTCTTTCATTCAAAATTATGTTAGTAAAAATGTTTAATAAAACGAAACATTGTACCAATAAAATTACTCAATTAAACTAGACTATCACGTTGTCAAGTGATGTAGAACCAATCATAAACGGGCTATTTTCCCTCTTCTAAGTAATCAAATGAAGCCAGAACTAAAAAAAATAGTTCTATATATTTTTTCTTCTATTTTACAACATATTAATACACTGGATATTAAAGAAAAAGAAGATAAATAAAAACTTTATTGTTAATACGAGGATTCATTATAATGTGGTCATGTGAGTTAAACATCTGTTACAACCCATATCCCAAACTTTCAATTTTTACAAGTATTCTACAACTAACAGGCCTCCTTCCAATCCTAGGCTCCTTCCAAAACGAATTATTATCATAAAAATAACTCAAACTATATTTATTACCACCATTTTAATCATAATCACAATAGCTCCAATCACACTATATTATTACATATGCATTGCATACGTTGCCTTTACCCTAACGCACAAAAGACAAAACTGAACAAAAACAATCAATTCTCCCCGGCAAGAAACAATCTCATTAACAACCATTTCCAAATCCCTAATAGACCTTATTGCTGCCACTATAGCTATTAGCTTTAGCATCTTAAACAAAAGACCTTAAGTTAATTACAATTACTGGCCTTCAAAGTCCTAAATAAAGAATAAAACTTTAGCTCTTAACACACTATCGCAGAACCGGATTAAGGGGGGTTAAAGGGGCTTTAGCCCTAGCCCCCACTGCTTCAGGTACCACGCCGAAAGTAAATTTCTCACCTATGTAAATGGTAAGAACAGGAACGAACCCGTCCTAATGTATGGACCAGAGTTGGCGTGGGTCAATGAAAATTTGATCCGCGACCCACTGACCTACTGAGGATGTTGGAAGGTAGACGGCCAGGGCCTATATTGTAGGTACCATCCCAGCATTTGCCTGGTATGACTGAGGAAAAAACTGAGAAACCTCAGGATGTTCCGTCGCCAGGATCGATCCCAGGACTTCCCGAAAGCTAAGCCAAATACAAGTATCTACCACTGAGCAACGGCCGCTCGGCCTCACAATACGAGAGTAAGACTACAATGGGAACATTAATACATAAATTTCATCATCATGTGTAGGAAGATTTGTCCTCTGCTCTGAGCGAAGGCATTGTTCCACATGAATATCAAATATAACTACGATTACATTCATTCCATAGCCACCAAAGCTGAAACGGATCACCGGGTCAATTTTTAGACCCGATTTTTATACTCGGGACCCGGTGTGACCCGATGGAGAAAAGCAGAGATTTCATTTTTTTACTTATTATATTAATTTTGTAGATTTTTATGATATTCAGTGAAAATCTTGTTTTATATTGCAGATATGAGTTACATGGATTTAGGCGCATACTTTTCAAATTTCTTAGATTTTACGCATTTGTAGTCATTCTGGATATTTCTGAACGTAAAATAGTGAAGAGGATTGTAATCGTATATATCCTCATGTAGGCTTTCAAAAAAAATACTTAAATGTTTGTCAGTAACACTTGTTTCTTTAATTTATATTGCAGATATGAGACATTAATAATAATAATAATAATAATATTAACAATCTTAATAATAATATTAACAATCTTAATAATAATAATAATATAATAATAATAATAATAATAAATATTACTATATTTATAATAATAAATTATTATTATTTGAATGAGTGTGTACGGTAATTTTTGACAAAATACGGTAGTTTTAATGCTTGCGTACGATATTTTCGATTTCAACAATTTCCATCCTTGCACTGCAGCATGGCCAGTCGAAGTGTCAGTCACTAACTCTGAATGAAAACAGAGGGATGCTCAAGAAGGTAGAGGGATGCTCGTCCAAAAATTCCTCACAGAGTTGTTTCCTGCTCTGCCTTTCCTTGGGAAGAGCCAGCGCCTTCTGAGGATTTGTAGCATTGTATCGAGTAGCGAATGATGTCGTAGCCAAAACAATAAAGGCAGTGGGTCGAGCGGGAGTCAGTGGGTCCTGGTGGGTCAAGCAATGCTGACTCACTCTAAAACGTGACCCACGACCCACTTCATCTCTGGCATAGACATAGTGGACGGTCGCCGAGAGTATCTAACCCCCACGCTTACTTCTTGCAAGCAATGTCTTTTCAACATTTTTAATCTGATCATATTTTATTCAAATTTTAAAATATTATGCAGCAATGGCAATTGTTAAGTGCCATCTGGTTCCACACAACGTCCGATTCTCCTGTCTTCCGATAAAGCTGAAATTTTCTTGCTAGTAAGCTGTTGGATTCGAACGCGAAACATTGTGACTTGCTGTCTGGCGTTCTACAATAATTGTGCCACCGGGACTCCGTCAGAAAAAATGGTTCGATTATACACTTCATCAACTCAGGGATGAAATGTATAGTGAGTGACTTTCATTACAGGATGACTTAAAGCGCGGAGCTGTATGTTTTATGTAAATTGTAGAAGTTGTTTTATGACTCAATCGGAACAGAAATTGTACACGTGTCAGCACCATCTATGAGCATTGCGATGAACTATATCAAAATTTTGTAAAATCTTTATGAAAAATGAATCAAAAGGGAGCAATTCTTTATAAGTAGAAAGAAAAAGAAAGTAATTTTATAAAAGTGAAAAAAGAAATATAATCTTAACGTGACTGACGAATTTCCCTAAAATCGTTCGGGATTCAAGGTATTCGAGGACCGTTTGTTCTGGGAATGTAACACTGAAACACACGCATGCGCGGGGATTCACCACCTACAAAGAAAAATACATATTTTGGTAAAAATTCAAGTAGTTGGTAGGGGCACTCTAACGATGCATCTTCGCCGCTTTTCGGAACATTTCCATCCACTAGTTGGCGGGAATCCCCTCACACGCGTGTGTTTGGGTCACATTTTTCGTAGATTTATTATAAGTCCGCTTAAAATTGATTTTTAAAAGATTTAAACTTGTTTCTTCATTTCATTCATAAATACGGATCTTGAACGAGAATAACATACACGAAAGATATGTTTGATTCTATTGGTGAATCAGAAAGTAACACAAATATTGACGAAGGTGGGATCTCCCTCTCATGTCATAATGTTACATACACAATAAAGGAATGTAATATTTAAGAAAAAAATATATAATAAAATATTAAACTATTATTGAATATACATTTCTTGTTTGCAGTAGAATAGGGCAACCAGGCACAACTAAACAATAAACTCAAGGTGAACTTATTTAAGAAGAGGGCAAAACACCAGAATAACGAAAGCGAGAGAATCTTTCACTTGCGCGTCATCGTATGATTTTTTTTTTTTTGACGCGTGTGCTCGAGTGTGAAAGAGGAAGGTAAAATAATTACCACAGGGCAAGGAAACAGTAATCATCTATAAGACTCCCCGCAAATAATAGAGGGCATAGTTAATCCCAACATGCCCGGAATTCAACCAACTTTAATAACCCAATTTTTATTATTTCCCACCGCATGACAACTTCTCGCAAACCCTATTCCAGTTAAACAATATCCTAAGCGTAAATAACGAACACTTCATCCAATGGAGAAAGATAACAGAAAAATAAAATAAAATAAATCACTTAAGACAAAGTAGACACCTCTAAAATTAAACCCTTAGAGTAAAACTCAGCCTAAAAAGGAGTGTCACAAAGTATTTAAACAAGATAAAGTTAATGGTATTTGAAAAAGTAGTCCCCTATAGAACGAACAACCTGCGTATCCATCCCAAACGCCAAGAAACATAGCTCCAACACATAGAAACAATAGTCTTAACAAGAGCATACGTAAGTAAATGGAAAAAGCTAGTGTAGCAAGTGTGATTGATAAAATTACAGTAGACGGTCTTTTAATACGGCATTCTATAAATCGGCACGCTATCTTATCCGGCATCGGTCGGGCTACTCGCGTTCTGCTTTTTCCGCTTGTGCTCGGGCGTTCACTGACCTTATCCGCAACCTCACGCCACTGAGCTGGGCTCTATAACCACCATTTTCTTTGTTATTTGTTTTCGTCTGTGTCACGCGCAGTTATACAGTGATATTTACGACCCCTGTAACCAGTGGCGTAGCCAGGATTTTGTTGTGGGGGGTCCGTCACTGGAGTCAGTAATTTTTACCTGGCATAGAGAATGCACTCGTTATGTTAAAAAAAAAAATGTTCTAACCAACGACCCAATTTTTTGATGAGCACCTTTCCCAACATATTCCTTTCCAAAAAGAACACAATGTTTACAGTATGCACCATCCTTACTTTTTGAGTAGGCTAGCCACGACCACTTACTTATGTAGCCACTTTCTTTGAAATTTTGAGTTTATTTCTTGTTGAACTCAGTAGTCGGAAATATAAATGTTTCACTCAGTACAAACAAGTCTGTTAATGCATAATGCTTTAATTGTCTAGTGTTTTGAGTGTCGAAGGAATTATCAGAAGAATGAATTTTATCCGAAATCACTCCTATGTCTAAATAAGCTATACTTACTTCGGAGTCTATTTGTATTGGACCACGAAAAGACGAAACGCAGCAAGGAAGATTTTCGTATGTTGAAGTCGACGGATATGCAGAACCATCTTCAATAGGTTCACTTAAATTATCTGTTTGTGCAACTTTTCGCTTAAAGAACTGATCGATAGTCCACTTCATATCCAGTCTCACAAAATAACACACCACCAGTTAATAACACTAACAATAACACAACATGTGACAGCAACAACATAAAATACACGTCAGCTCAAAGCTTCCTCCTATAACACACGGAGCAGACATTTTGAGAGGACACGAACGCAGCCGAACGAACCCAAACCTTCCCGATATCACTACCCAAATGTGAAGTCTGATCTTGAAATTCGTAAGATTTACGTTGGAGGTAAAAAACAAAAGTCGAACGTGGGTTAACAATCGGTTCTCATTGTCGTATATAATTGTTTATTCACGGTGGAATTGTCAGCCAAAGACGTAACTAGAGTAACAATTTGGCATTTTAACAATATTTGTGTTTCTTGCGTCAAAGAAGCCTGTATAACATTACGCATATTGCAATCAGATCGGTGCTTGTCTTTGTTTCGCTCTTGCGAAGAGAACACCTGGGTATAACTATGTTCCTTTAAGAACAAGGACATATACAAACGCAGATAGATTTCTTTAGAAATCGGCCTATTGCAATCACCCTGATATCAGAGTGCACGACTTCAAGATTTCTTCACACTTCACCTATCATGATTCTTCAGACCCCAAAACCACCACCTTCCGTTCAAATTTTATACAGTAGACTCCCTGACCCCACGAGATCGGGCCCTGGTCGGATAACGAAAAACTCGGTTAAAACGAAAGTCGCTGTTTCATAGTCTTTAAATCATATAGCATCCCTACAATGGTTAAAAAAGACTTACAATATTATAATTAGGTAAATTTAGCTTACCAAATTCAGAAGTTTTGACCACAAGCTGCTCCAGTGACACTCAGTTGAATTAAATACTGTATACGTATTTTATAAAACACTAGACTATCACAGAAACCACACACTAATTTAAGGTATAGGTACTGTATATGTATTGATTGAAGAAAAGACAAAACAGAAAAATACGATTAGGAAGATGGGTAGTTAATCCGACGGACAATTAAAGCGAGGGCGGTTAAGAGAGAGAGTCCACTGTATATGTATACATATCTTCTCTCTCTCTGTGTGTGTTACATAACGCGAGCTTATTACAACGATAACATGAATAACAGTTAACCTATTCAAATGAAACTTGTCACCCGATGTCTCTTATTAATATATTGGATGAATTTGTTTACTCAAATATCCGACCAGCGGTTTCAAAATGACTGCAGTTTGAAAATTCAGATATATCGTCTAACACGATCTTTTTAAGAAATTT
Organism: Lepisma saccharinum; assembly: GCA_022664845.1. Classification (NCBI taxonomy): domain Eukaryota; kingdom Metazoa; phylum Arthropoda; class Insecta; order Zygentoma; family Lepismatidae; genus Lepisma; species Lepisma saccharinum. Next base: position 34,337 of record JAGDQP010008340.1, on the reverse strand, counting down.
GAATCAAATTTCGCCAGTCGATGGATCTTTCTAATATTTTGTAATCTATAATATTTGAATTGGAAACGATTAAACTTGAAATATAGTACGTGAAGAAACGGAAAGTCGCATTATTATATTCTGAAAACGTTTTTAAACTATTTACTGTACTTCCAGTTTATGTTGATGTACCTTTCGATGTCATTCAATGTACGATACGAACTAAGTGCTTCTTTCTTAACGAACATTTCGTGGGAGGACCCCTGGACCCCTCTTGGCTACATCACTGATTGTAACCGTGTTTCCGATCGTTTAGTGTTTGTCTTGATTGTCAGTGTTCACTTAAATTGAGCGTTTCCTGCTTTGCAGCCGTTAAAACTATAGACGTTCGATTATCCGGCATGGCCGCGATCCCGATCGTGCCGGATGAAAGAGCGTCTACTGTATTGTTATTAAACCCGATTGGCTTAAAGTTGATAAAACAATAATGTTCCTTAAATCATGCTCATAGTCAACCCCTACCCCAGTCATAAACATAACCACAGAAAACAACAATACCCTTCCAGCAAAACTATTAACTAAAGCTAATTCCTTTGAACAGAATGTAGTCACACAAGAACATGTTTAGTTGGTAGCCTACGTACGTGTTCAATAGAATTTGAATATCATTTATGGCCTTTAGGCAACTATGACTGAGGCTGGAATAGGGGTGGAGTGACGATATGGGAAAGAAGTCGGCTAAGGATATAACTCTGGATAAACCACAGTAAGGATGACCGCCGGGAGGATCGAACCCATGACCTACCGAACGCGTAGCCATTGCCAGTGTTCTACTAACAAAGTGACCTGTGACTGCTCTGCACATCAAGATCAATAGAAAGAATGCTATACGCTAAGGAACGATGTTCTTATTTCACTCAAGACGTGATTACTTCATTAAATTGGCATATGTTTCATTATCACATAATTGAGAGAAGAAATAGGCGCTTTCAAGCAGATGTCGTCAAGATGGACATTGTAATAAATATTTTCTGAACTGGTATACACACTCGTCGTATTACAGATAATGTTGACATGAAGTTTCACATTATAATTTTTGTCACATCCCTATTATTTCCCCTATCCCAGCCTGAGCCAGAGTTACAACGCGGCCATAAAAAATAATTTGATTCAACAAGCGTGTGCTGATCACTTTCAGACGCAACATTTTGAGCATTATATCATCACTAATAGCGTTAATGCCTATATCAGGAGGAAAGTAAGAAAGAAATTAAACCGATATTATTTTCTCCACATTATACATTTTAACGCAAACAAAATGTAATCGGCTCAACTTTCTTCTTGGACTTATACCCTTAAAACTACCCTACACACCCGGGTTCTATACATGATAGTGTCATCCTGTTCTTAAAAGTTTCGTGCTTATTTGGAGCTACAGGTCAAATCAAATAAAAAATTACCTTGCATCCTGGCAACACTGATTAGCGAGATTATTTTCGCTCTTCGGGAAGCACTTTCGTTATAGAAAAGTACGCGCGGTCGGGTAGAAATTTCACTCTGAGCTGAGGTTCCCCACACCATAGCGTTATTTTTTATTTTTATGGTAATTTTGCTGGATTTTTTCTAATCATCTTCAGTAAGTATTATTTAATAACACCGGTCAACAGTGAAAATGTTTCTGAAATGAATTTAGTCCCAAATTGTTAAATTGAGTCCCACAAACACGAAATGGACAATGGAATGGTACCGTTAGCTCTTGTTGGCAAGAAACAGCCAAGGTCAGTGAGTAACGAGGGGTGTTCAAGCAAATGTGGAGACCTTGTTAGTAAATAGCTACTGGTGCAACACTGTTCATCAGAATATCATGGTTAATACGTCATTCTCTAGAGACTAATGTAGGCTTTCTATATTGACCATGCCGCTATAATGTACGAGAAAAGGCACATTTAGGAAAATCGGGAAATTTCTGAGAAAAAAATCCCTTTCTGGACGTTTGGTGTTCCCTAGAGCGACTCTGGGTGTGAGCACGAAACAGTAATATACCTTAGAAAATACGTTGGGATATTGGAAATGTTCCTGTCAAATACCATGCTGATATCGCAAATGGTGACGTTATTATTCTCAGTCCTGGTTGCAAGTAAAAATAAGGTTTTAAGTATACTAAACTGAAATAAAGTGTACTAAAGTGGAAACCACACAAAATGTATGTATAATGATGGTTTTCTTGCTTCCTTCCAAGTGTATTAAAGGGTGTTGGGTGTTTAACAACAGCGACATGCCTCGTCAATGTGTCAACAGGACAAACAATTCCTGTTATGTGTGTAGTGAAGTCACATTTGCAAAGCAGAAACGTCAATTGACGCCGCTTGTGAGGACAGCATATTTTCACCATTTTGATGTTAAAGTAGAGGACCAGGACAAGCCATGGACACCTCAACTATGCTGTAACAGATGCTGCGTTAATCTACATGCGTTGTTAGAAAACAAGAGACGTTCAATAAAGTTTGGCATTCCTATGATGTGGAGGGAGCCAACCAATCATTTTAACGACTGTTAGTTTTGTTTGGTACCACCAATTAGACATGGAGTGTCCAAAAAGAAGAAAGGATGTATACAATACCCCAACATCCCGTCATCCATCAGACCGATTCCTCATGGCAAAGATCGCCCTGTACCTAGTCTTCCAAACGAATATAGTGTGCAAGACGAGGATGAAGAGGACACAGAAGACATGGAGGCAGCACCTGGGCCCTCATCAACTGATATGGAATTTGTGCCACACAGTGGAACAGTGAAGGAGCCCCACCTACTTTCACAGACCAAACTGAATGATTTCATTCGAGATCTTGAGCTGCCTAAGAACAAAGTTGAGATTGCCGCATCAAGACTTAAGGAATGGAACTTATTACAAGACGATTTGAAACTGTCGGGATACTTATTTCACACAGCAGGAGACCCTGATATTTTGTCATGATGTACTTGGTTTGATGTTCAAATTGAATTTCAAATACAATCCACAGGAGTGGAGACTGTTTATAGACAGCTCTAAGTTTAGTATGAAAGCAGTCCTGCTCCACAATTCCAATTCTCTTCCATTAGAGCCTATGGTTATGCTGTCCATATGAAGGAAAGATATCACAACATGAAACAAATACTCGAAGCAGTTCAGTACAATGTTCATCAATGGCAATTATGTGGAGACCTAAAAGTCATCACTATTGTGTTGGGGTTGCAATTGGGTTTCACTAAATACTGCTGCTTTTTGTGTGAATGGGATAGTCGGGACAGGTCTTCCCATTACATCAGAAAGATGTGGCCTCCAAAAAGGGATTTCCGGCATGGTAAGAAGAATGTACAACATCCCCCTTTAGTTCCTACGAAGAACATTCTACTGATCCCGTTACATAGCAAACTGGCGTTAATGAAACAGTTTGTAAAGGCATTGGATAAAGATGGTGATGCGTACAAGTGCCTCCGGGAATTGTTTCCTACGTTAAGCGAGGTTAAATTAAAGGAGGGGATTTTCATAGGTCCACAAATTCGTAAACTATTGTATGACGAAACCTTTGATCAGTTCCTATGGTAAAGAAAAGGTTGCATGGAACGCTTATGAAGGTGTAGTAACAGGTTTCTTGAGTAGTCCCAAAGCGGAAAACTACATTGAGCGTGTGAACACACTGTTGGAGAAGTATCATGAGTTAGGCTGGAATTTGTCACTCAAAGTCCACTTTCTCCAGTCATATTTAAACTTTCCCCCCAGTAACTGCCGTGAGGTGAGTGATGAGCATGGTGAGCGTTTCCACCAAGATATTAGCACAATATAACACATATATCAAGGTAGGTGGAACGCTGCCATGCTTGCTGACTACTGCTGGACACTGATAAGAGATGGCTCAAGGGAGGAACACAACAGAAGGGCAAAGGGAAGCCGCTCACATCAATAAAACTCAAAGTTGGTGCCACAAAGCACTTTCATGTAAATATTTTTCATTTTATATTCATTGTTAGGTATGTCATAATTACGTATTTAGTTGTGTACCTAGTTCTATACAATAGTAATTCTTGTGCTACACTGGAGAATACCCATATGAAGGCCAAGATAAATCTCTCACGTGAATGAAACTAAAAGTTGATACAGCATAGCCCTTTCGTGTAAATATTTTTCAGTTTATGTTCATAATATATGCATCTGTAAAAGTTAGGTATGTTTTTACTGCAACATAATCATTTAGTAGTACAATTCTATTGCTACACGGCAGAAATGTTCCAAGGAAATATGCAATACATAATATAAAGTATTGACATCCAATGCTATATTACAACAGCTATTTCTCAAAAACAGTAGCTAATAAAAGAAATGTGACGTCAGATTCGTTTTTCTTGTCCCACAATGAGTAAGAATCAACTATTTTGGGAAAGGAAACATTCAACAAGTCTCTTTTTGTTGTTGTCCGGTGTAATCGGTGTACGCGTAGATGGTTTGATTTAAAGAGCTCAAGTCCCTGATTACCTTACATTTGCTGTGAAAAGGAAGCAAAAAATAATTGAATATGAATTCAAAAACTTTCAAAATGTCTAACGTGTCTGTCTTTTCTAAAATAAATAACTGTATAAATCTGAGGAAATAAGATTGTGACCAGAAACGAGATTATTATGTGGTTAATTTGTATGTTGAGTTTGTTGTGAAGTAAATTCACTCCACGAGAAGAGACCACAAAAAACGAGAACAAAAGATGGAAAACAAAAAGAGGACACTAGAAATAAGCTAAAATGCAGTGATATACACACGTATAAAAGGGCAAAGAAGCTACTAGATTAAGTTAGAGAAAACCCAAAGAGAGCAGAAAGTGCGTCATAGAGAAAAGGAACGAATGAATTGAAACAAAAGAAGTTTAAACCAGAAAAAGCTATTCCAAAAAGATATCCTGCATTTGGTCACATGTTCGGAGAAACAGAAAAGATAAATAACGAGGTCTCTTGTATCTCCATCAGTCTGCCTTGTTCATTCACGTCAATTATAGCCACAAAGAAAAGAGAATTCAATTCCAAATAACACAAGTTTTTTGTTGCTGTCTCCATTACCTCCAACTGAAATTTGACCAAGAAGAGAAACTCGGTCAAGGAGATCTTTTAAGGTTATCTAATCACCAAGAGCTCTGTATTCCGTATAGTTTACAGAGATCGTAACTTTATTGCCTCTAGGGCTGTTCCGATAATCGAGTAATCGATAACAATTCAATAAAATTTCAAAACCGTTTCGTCGATAAAGAATTTTAATTTAATCGAGTTATCGAACTTTCGAGACTCGAAATGTTCGAGACTTTGGAAATGTTCGAGACTCTCGAAATGTTCGAGACACTCGACATGTTCGAGGCACTCGAAATGTTCGAAACATTCGACCAGTTCGAGATACTCTAACTGTTCGAGAGTGTCAAATTGTTCGAAAGCATCAAATACTGAAACATCTCAATATGATCGCATTTATCGACTCGTTTGAATATTTTTAATAGTTCGGGATTATCGGAGTGTTTGGAAGAAACAATACATTCGAGGTTATCATAGTTCCACAGTACATAATGTAGGGTGTTCATTTTAAAAGTTGCCTCCCTTGATATTAAGTGAAAGAAAAGTTTGTTCCCACAAGTCTTTAACACCAATGTTTATGTACAAGGTTTAAGTAGTCTGTCGGGAAAGAGAAAGAAAGAAAGAGAGAGAGAGAGAGAGAGAGAGAGAGAGAGAGAGAGAGAGACAGAGAGGAAGAGAAAACATGCATCACTCGAACGGGATAGGAATCCAGGACACCATTAGTCTACAAACCGTCACTTTACCGATTGCGCCAAAAGCAGGGCAGGCAGAGAAAGGAGATTTTTGCATCTGGTTTCGAGGGTTTAAATTAATGTTCTGGATGGAGACAGCTTCTGCTATAGGCAATAGAGGTAAGGAAGTTCGATAAGGCTGAATACTTCGAACTTCGGGTTTGAAAATTTATTATCCGGCACTCGAAACCCTTCGAGTATTTGAGATTGTCGAAATTTCGTGTAATATCTAAACTTCGAGAATCATTGAAACAAACCCTGAGAATTTTGGGTGCGAAGCTCCCTATTATACATCGCGCTGTCTCTCCGTCCGTCTGTGACGTCCGACGATAAGTTTCGAATGGATTATCCGATTTTGATGGAACTTGCTTTAAAATGTTCCCCTTAGCTTTCGTTAGACACCTATTGTTTTTTGCTGCCTTATGAAAATGGGAGCTCCCCCAAATTCGAGATTTTGTTCCTTCTTTGAGCGTAGGCGTGTAAAAGCGGTGATAACTTTCGAACGAATGGTCCGATTTTAATGGGGACTGGTCTAAATGCATGTGCCAAGTGTCTGTTGCTATGGTTAACCTACGACATCGGAGTTCCCCCAAATTCGAGTATGCAGACTCCATTCAAAATTAGTTTCTGGATACACGTCTGCCTGGAGCCTCGACTTTGAGGGAAGGATGTTATCGATCAGCGTCCTTTGTCGAGCAGATTGTCAGAATGTTCGAGAGCCTCAAAATATTTGAAGCTTTTGAACTTTTTGAGACTCGAAATTTTTGAGATAATCAAATTACTCAAGCATTTAAGTTTGCGCGGATTTGTCGTGACATGTTAATATTTCGATGATTTTATTAAACTATTTCAAGTTGTCAAAGAAATTAGCTTCTTTGGTTTCAGGAACTGGTCCGAATATAAAGAAAAATTGAAACACCGAAAAGAGACATAGACGTAGTATCTTTAAAAGTGAATTTACATTATCACAAAATATAGTTTTGTACATATGACGCCGAGCTTCTTTGGGGTATTGGTTTCAATGGGTACCGGGGGGAGGGGGGAAGATGGCCGAAGCGTGGTGCCGATAAAACCACCTTCATCTAGTCTATGGCTGATACCAAGAAAGTGTGGAACTTTAACTCCGCACCCCCTATATGCCTTCATGGCATGGTGCTAAGCACAAGGGAGAACTTTACCTTTACATATGACAGAAAAGACAAGATGAATGGAGGGGAGGAGGGGACCGATACGTCAAGGAATACGTACGTGCTCTGACCGGGATTCCAGCCAAGGACCGATTACATCAATGCGGCGGGAAGAAAAGAGGTACGCCTTGCGAAAGATTTAAAAGGATGCTTTGGTCAATGTTTGAGGGAATGTACAGTACAACCAGGTCTACATAGTACATTTATACAGGATGATTCACGAAATCCGTAACACGACCTTAACTCAGCTCCTAGTGAGCAGAAATCTTTGAAACAAAAAATGTTAAAACCAAAGTGCATGTGCCGAATCACGTGGTAATGCTTCTGATATCAGGGGTGTCTCGGGAATATATCTAACGGGGGAGGGGCAACTTCAAAATTTTAAATGGTAACAGGGATTGATTTTGCCCCCATTGAAACAATTGCTAAATTTTGATAAAAACTTTTAGACGAAACATAGTTCGATAGCTCATACCCTTTGGCAGTTAGAAGAACTAATTAGTGGTCGAAATTAACATGGTTTAAAGGGTTTTTGGTACTTCTGGATGCTGTAACTCAAAAAGAAAAGCAAACAAAGGTTCTTAACTAAACTCAAATACGAAATGGGATATGTGAAATAAAAGGGTTAAAATTTCAAAAACAGGTGCGTCTCGAGAATACTGTTTAGGGGGGGGACTTCAAAAATTTAAATAGAAACAATGGTTGATTTTGCTTTTTCTGAAAAAAAAACAAAAAAAACATGAAATTTTGAACAACTTTAAGAGGAAATTGTTTTAAATAGTCATCAGCTACAAGAGCTATTTGGTAAGTTAACTGTTGACCTACCAAATTAACTCTTGTAATTGCCAAACGTTTCCAGATATTAAAATATGTTATTTAAGATTTCTGTGCATTAGTAGCTGAGTTAAGGCCCTGTTATGGATTTCGTGAATCATCCTGTATATATTCCCGAATAAAGTGTCATCTGGTAACTGGTAAATTTTGAAGCCTTTTACACTTGCTGGTTTTCAAAATTTGTAAAAGTGAATTGTCTTTACGTTGCCATTCATATCACGCGTACATTTTCTTCCCAATATTAATGTAAAGATGTAATAATAACATTTCATACGGCTCTAATTCAGTTTGCTTATCAAATTCAATAACTTGCGATCACTTCTTAAGGAAAGAAAAACAGACTATTATTGCTTCAAGAGTTCTCTCAGCTGTTTCGTATTACATTGCAAACGGACTTTCAAATAAAGCCGGCCGTGCAGTTCTTTGGTCTGCCATTGTTGAAAGAAATATGATCTTATCAATGCCCTGCACACAACACCTATCATTGTTTCTTTCTTTTCCGAAATAAAAAGCAAATCACTTACCTTTTACTGACATTCTTGCATCTGACGCAGTGGCGGTGGGTGCTATTTTTAACCCGTTGCGCAACACCCGTTGCGTAATTTTTAATTCAATCACTCTAAAATATAGAATATGTAATAATATTCTACCCCTTGGAGTTCCAAAAATCGATAGTTTCCTTTAGGAAGGGAAAAAATACTTCACAAGTTCAGAGTTTAATCTTGGTGTTGTAATCCACGCGCACACGCTTTAACGCCTATCTTGCTACGTAGCCTTCCCCTATATTAGATTCTAATACAATTAGTACAGGACTTGAGACATTGCACGGCAAATGCAAGCAGAACGTTTCTGCTCATTCCTGCCCTACTAGCTTTCCATTGCTTGCACAAAGTGGCATTTGTTGCGAGTAAGCGACAAGACCTCCCATGCTGCAGAAAGGTCGTCTGCTAGTTCCCTTCATTTACTCGCAGTTTATTACTCTGTCTGTCTGTGTATCTCTGTGTGTATGTGTGTGAGAGAGAGAGAGAGAGAGAGAGCGCGTGTATGTGGGTGTGAGAG
>JAGDQP010008340.1:0-25362 GCA_022664845.1 Lepisma saccharinum | reverse complement strand
TATATATATATATATATATATATATATATATATATATATATATATGTGTGTGTGTGTGTGTGTGTGTGTGTGTGTGTGTGTGCGAGCGTGTATATGTTCCTTCATGCTATCAACAGCGAAGTTATCACAGAATGCTGAATCGCGCGCGCGACTTTCTGGATATTGGAGTGACTCCTTAGTGTCGAAAGATAGTCGAGAGAGCAAATATTTAAACTCGTATGCCCACCTCCAGTCTAATCTAATGTGGACCAAACTTTCAGTTCTAACTCAAGCTTTTACGCTTCTCATCGCTGTGCAACCAGTTTTTTATTTGAGTTTTAAATCCTGAGTTATTCGTATAATACTATACCGTACTCTGTATATAATAGAAAATACTGCAAATAATAATTACTCTTTTGCAAGAATTAAGACAAGGATATTAGACGGGCCACACAGCGATATCAAGAGTAAAAAGCTGAGTTAGAACTGAAAATTTCGTCCATATTGGTTTAGACTGGAAGTGGACAAACGAGATTAAGTGTCCTCTCCTCTTCCTGTCTTCATATATGCATGAAATATTTGGCAGCATCAGCAGTCAGTCTAGTATCAGTCAGAGGTCATTGCGGGCGACTCATGTCACTTTAATCTTGAAATCATCATTTTAAAGCTATTGCATTGTATCGTCCTATTTCAAATGCTATGTATAAACATTATTACACCCAGAAAACAAGCTTTTATAAATAGAAATGTGATATTTTTTCTCAAATTTGCAAGGCGTGTGTACTTTTTTCTCGTAGTTCCCAATCCCCTCTCCCCATTTTTAAATATTTTTTCAAAATATTTAAAAAACTAGCATCACTATTAAAAATGTAAGTTCATAGCCCACTAGAACCTACAAATTAACATAAAATACAATGAGCTGCCATCTCGAGATCTTGTCCATTGATGAGTGATACGTTTTCAAAGATTATGATGTCGTTATTTAATTGAAGTCTCAGCACTCATCAATCGACAATATTTCGAGATCGTTGTCCATTGTATTTCATGGTAATTTGTAAGGTCTAGAGCGCTATGAACTTACCATTTTGATACTGCTCTTAGTTTTAAAAATATTTTGAACAATGTTAAAAGTGGGGGTGGGGGGTGGAGCGAGGAGCCCTCTTATTGGAACTTCCTGTCCAGAAGCATAAATACTGTCTTTGAACATAACGTGGATATTATTCAATGCATGAATAAGATAGTGAATGGAAGAGAAAAATTCAAACACGATCCATCGCCCTGAAGTACTCAAGAAAACACTTATTAGCAGCCGTTTTAATTTCTGGCTTTCTTTCTTTCCTTTTTTTAAAGTAAAATAATGCTTCTTGTGGAAATTTTGTTTAATCAGCTTCAAAATTGAGAAATTGGTCCTTCCTTATTACAAAAGGCTATTTTCCACTTGGCACAAATATTAGGCATATTAAGGACCAGCTTGGTAATTCGAGTGAAACAACAGAAAATACAAACAAGGTATCAAAAAAGGAGAAAGAGTGAAATAATGGAATGGGCAAGGGAAGCAAAGGAAGTATGCGATGTTATTACTTGCGAAGCAAAAGCCTTACATTCACATGGCACGTAATGGCAGCCACGCTGTTACTTCCAGAGAAATTTCCGAGTTACTTTTGAAATTTTCCAAAACAAACTGTGGAGAAATTATGTTTAATTTACACATTTCTTGACAAAGAAAATCTCTGTCTTCACGAACTGTCTTCAATCCACTCGACAGAACAATTTCGATCAATGTCAGAAGCTCTGGCCTTGTTTGACTTTATCATTCAAAATAACTTGGAGAAAACGTTTAGTGAATCTTCAAAGTTTCTAAAACTGATATTAACAATATCAATAACAGCAACACAAATTTCTAGACACGAAAAATTGTGACTATCAAATTCTACTCTCAATATTATAACTACGACATTTTTCTAAGTTTTCTCAAAATCGTAACTAATTGACTTAACGTCCCTTTATTTGAAAATCTGGTCAATTCTTCTTTTGTGTCTATGTTACATAATTACACTCCACGTTGATTGATAGTGACTGATTAGCTATCCAATTCTTTCTCACATAGTGAAAGTCCAGGTCCGCAGCCAGGATCGAACCCCTGTAAATTTTCCTTGCCCCAATACATATACTTAATTTTATGCATGTTTCGAAGTCCAAGCAATTCCCTAATTTTTCTTGACCCCCTACTGTTTGTGACTGGCGGCGGACCTGAGTGCAACGCCCAGTGGAGACAACCACCGGCTGCCACTGATCTGACGGTTAATACATTTCAGTGGTATATTTTAGCCTTTTTCTTTCTTTTTTGCGGACTCATGGCTTTATATAGGCTATGTGAAGTAGGTAGATTTTATACCAAATTATTGATATGTTTTAGAATAGTTGAAAGTTATACAACCCAATTAAATTTTAATTAAAATAAAAAAAGGTGAATACTGGGATGATAAGAGAAAACTAAATTTCATTATATTACCCAAGATCACTTTTCACCAAGTACTTGCTGCATGTGGGTGAAAAACAAGCTAGGCCCGCCCTTACGCCAGTGTTCACATTTTCTTTTTGCCGCCATCTTGTTGCTCCCATTTTCTTCTTTGCCGCCATCTTGTTACCCGCCATTTTCTTCTTTGCCGCCACCTTGAAATGTCTACGATCACGTACTACAGTAATATGTAACGATTAGAAATCGGGACTTGAGCCCGCCCTTCTATTTTTAGCACGCCTTTTTATGGCCACCATTTTCTTTTTTGCCGCCATCTTGAAATGCCTATGACCACGTACCGCAGTAGTCGGACCCATCCCCACCTCCGATGAGGAGGTCGCAGAAGAACCCCAATTTTGGTCGTTTTCGAGCATTCTCTTTGGCGCCCGCCGGGGTCCGCGGTCCCATGAAATTATAAGCCTATAACCTGTAGGAGGTCAGCAATCGTATAAAGAATCACTCGATTCGGTCTCGTTTAGAATATTAGCGCGATCATACTTCGTCACTTTCCCGTTGGCCTCCATTTTATTTGGGCCACCATCTTGAAATGAAATGGTGCGACTGATAGCTCTTGCCGTGCCGGTTCTGTTGTCTGTGGCACTAACTTAGAGTGTGTGCAAAGACAAATTTGACACGTGTGTGTGTGTCTGTGCCACCCAAAGTGCACAAGATAGAGCGATGCGCTTTTGCACACACTCTGTTAGTGTCACAGACACACACGCACACACACATACATAGACAAATAATATTCGAAGTTTCGAGTATACCTTACATTTCCGTAATAATAATAATAATAATAAGAAGAAGAATAAAATTTTCAAAGTTACCCGAAATTTTGATAATATTAGAACTTTCAAACACCCGAAACTTCGATAATATTCGAACTTTCGAAAATACCCGCAACTTCGATAATACTTGAACTTTCGAAAATACCTGAAACTTCGATAATACTCGAAGTTTCGATAATACTCGAACTTTCGATTATACTCGAAACTTCTATAATTTCAAATACTCGAACGGTTTCGAGTAACCATTGACAACTCGATAAATTTTCACACCCGAAGTTCGATAAATTCTCAGCATTATCGAACACCCCTAATTTCCGCAGTAACAAACGTTCGGCATTGGATTCTATCCTGGGTGAGATCAAGTCTGTTTTCATCAAGAACATTTACCCTCAAAGATCCCTGTCTGATATTTGCCCTGCCAACGATATCTCTGTTATCGCAACCGTTTTTATCCTTCCGGCTTCCCAACCATGATAGTATATCATGTTCGTTTTCTCCCATTATAACTACATTGCCTGCCCATCTTAACAGTCCTGGTTTCATTCTTCTTTTTATATTAGGAATCATATGGTGAGTAGAATTCTTCATTATGCAGTTTCCTCCATTCTTCACACATCTGGTCCTATTTTGCTCCGTATATCTTTCTCAAAACATTATTTTTAAACACCCGCCATCTATGTCAGGGCTGACGATAGTTGCTTTGCCGCCCTGGGCAGCGCAGTCAGGTGATGCCCTTTTAACCCCCCGATCCATTAACTAGTAATGAAATTGTTAAATTATAATTACTTAATAGCTGTCTAATTAAAACTCGAAGATAAAAAGGCGTTGCTTTTCCTTAAAAGAAAAATGTATTCTTCAACTGCCCGTAAAATACTAACCAATTGACAGATTGATTTGAAAATTTAAATGACATCTCTCAAGAACACATATTGTCGGAAATAATTAAATTACTAACGACAACACCATGTATGTAGCGATACAGGAAGCTCTTTACTCCGTCGGTTGTTTGACTAGTCCCGTTTCTCCCGGTTTAGCTAATTCAACTGAGATGTAGTTAATTATGGACGAATTGATTTTTTTTCATTCTTTATTGAAATTTCGACCTCGATTGGTTCGAGTATAGATGGTTCTATGGTATAGATGTCAAATTCCTCTATTGACACGAACTCGGTTTCATAGTTTAAACTTTTTGGGATTTTGAAAATGAAACTCTCCCTACCCAAGGAATTTAATGTCTCACATTTTTGCGACTAATTGAGTACAAACAAAACGTGTACATTCCGACGGAAATAAAGCACAAACGATTTGTGTGATTTCATTTCGAAATGAACATTCTCGGTGAATTTTGAGCATGAAGCTCAGAATTGAGTGTCGCATAATTTTTGCGACGAATTCAGCATAAACTAAACTTCTTTGTGACATAATTCGGCAGAAATGATTGTATTCCATTTCGTCTTTTATGCCGCCCTTGGGGGGAGCCAGTTTTCACACTTTCATTAATTAGTACGTTGTTCTACTAGATGACTAATACAAGGTATTTATACATACAACTTTGGAAACGTTTAAAGAGCTCTAAAAGCTTACAGTGAGTGTGGCCGTAACCAAGGTGGCTCTCATCTCCCTATGACTGTAAAAACAAGCTCCATAGCGCCTTTTACCAGGTCGCCTTCGTGGACGACTGGTCAAGACATCGGCTTCCTGAGTGAAAGGTCCCGGATTCGACTCCTGCCCGAGACAACACTTTTTTCCATTTTTCTTTAAAAATATATATGTTCATATTTATTATTTAATAATCGCTAGGATGTATATAAGTAAATGATTTCTACCGAAAGCTAGAATGTACCTGGATGCACACGTTTTTTTACTTTCTGGAACGATTTGTTTAAGAAAAGGATGACTTAAAAAAGTTGTCTTTATTACGACTGTCTGGACCGTGCAAATGAACAGCACAGAGATTGGGATAAGATAAAGATAAAATGAGTACCAAATAGCAGGTGGAAGAGAATGTTAACAGCATTTTTGCGTATGCTCACCTCTAACCGGAGGCTACGCTCCCCGCAGCGCCGCCGCCAAGCTCCCTTCGGACGCAGCATGCCCCGCTTGCACACCTCGCTCAATATGTGTCCAGACACATAATAGCTTGCAGTAGCAATCAGATATTTTTTATACATCTTAGCAATTATTAAATAATAAATATAAACATAATTGACACAAGAAACCGAAGTCGTGACCAGCCGTCCACTTCTTTTTTTTAGTGGACTCCGTCCATTTTTTTTAAGGTGAAACGGACCCTAACCGAATGCGCCACCCAACTGATTTAACTCTTTGAACTCTTGCAACTCTTTCAAATTATTTTTCCTAACTACGGACAACAGAGTTAAAATCACATCCATGCCCGAGGCGAGATTCGAACCCACGATCCTTGACTCGACGGACTAGCGCTAGACCGTTCAGCCACCTGGATCGGCCTACGAAAGGCGACCTGGCAAACGGTGCTTTCGAACTTGTATTTACAATGCATGTGTTACGTAAGAAGCCCGGGCACGTGTCCGATCTTTTGGTTATGTTCTAGCACTTTAAAACATCTAAAAAAAAACAACTATTGTCTTAGTTTTTAAAACTCAATTTTCAATTTTTCTAACCTCTCTAAAAATTTGAATTTGGCGCCAACATAAATGAAATAATTACCATCTTGTAGAACATGAAAAAATGTTCAATTTTTTTAAAAAAGGTCATCTTAGGTTCAAATCCGACCGAGATATCGCTAAACTATCAAACAACACACTTTAATTTATTTTGAGGTTAGGTTAGCAACTTTTGAGCTAAAATTTGGTGGAGAGCCATTATTTTTTATGCTGAATATGGTAGCATTTTTTAATCACGATTCCTTCCAAGGCACTTTTCACCATCTTACCCTGCTAGGCTCTTTGGACGTAGAACAATATATTTTTAGGAAACAAAAATAAGACAAAATCTTAATTTTGTTCACTAATGTTAGATAATATACCAAAAATGAAAGAAAAATTCAAGAAATCAATTATTAATAATAAAAGTGAACACGTCGTGACACATTTTGACAAAATGGATACTGGGGCAGAATTAACCCATCTAAGGCTCAGGCTGGGATAAGGAAGAGCATAGGATTCGGGAAGGTGTCAGCCAGGGGCTATGTTGAAGGTGCAATCCTGATATTTAAATGGTGTGACTGAGGAAAAACCCTGGAAAACCTCAGTCAAGATGGTCTGCCCCTGGGATCGAACCCACTACTTCCAGAATGCTACGCCAATGCTCTTCGACTGAGAATGAGCGTGGCATATACATAATATTTATAAGCGTACCTTTTGAGCTTGCACGGCGGAATTACTGCATAATATGTTGTTGTTTCTTTAATTTTTTCCTACATTTTTTGTTATTTCGGATATTAGCGGCACTATTTTGTCTAAAATCGTCCAGTAAATAAATTTCGGCGTGCACTTTGCTTTAAACAATTTATAGGACGAGGTTGGTTCTTTCTAAAGATCAGTTCTGAACTTAGTCATTTATGGCTTATGTCCTTAGTTGGCAAGATGGAGTAGGGGAAACGTGCTGGAATTTTGAGTACTAAAGGAAACCAACATTGGTTCAAACTCTGTTCAAGCCAAGGTTTTTTTACAAAGCGATCGTGAAGCATCTAATTTTCTCTTCTTCTCTTTCTATTCATCTTTATTTTTCTATTACTTATTGCTACTCTCTCACGCACACTCACTCTTTGTGTGCGTGTGAGTGTTCCAGAGCTAAAACGTTAGAGAGCGATAGAGGGAGAGAAAGAGAGATGGAGAGGGTAAGGATAACTGTTTGTGTTCCTAAATATAAAAGTTAATCCTTTGAAAAGGCTATTCTTTTATCTTCTCTTTCTCTCTCTCTCTGTACTTGTGCGTGTGTTCGAACAAGACACGTTTTCTTGTATAACATAGTGACGATTCCTGCATGATGTCCATTTTCCTTTTCTTTGCCTTAATCCATATTTCTTAGAACTTAACGTGAATGTAATTTCTGCCTAACTCTCTCGTGGTTCTCTAAATGATGCTCATGGTCTAATACTTTCTTCTTCCAAATGGAGGAATATCCTGGCATGACATGTTTTCGCGCATATTTGTACTGTCATGTTGGTTGTTTAACTACTAAGCGTACAGTGAAACAATCTGGAAGAAAGTACTCTTATTTCTTATAACTCCAACCTCCATTTTCTTTTGTAAGTAACTGTACAAGACGTGATGTGTGTGGTGCCCTTAAGTCCACTACGTTAAACACTAGTTCATGGAGGCTGAATGCGATGCTCTTAAATTTGATGGAACGTTTCATCCCTAACTTGGAGAGATTGAGGAGATCTGAGAGAAAGAAATTTGTGAGAAATAAATTTCCCACCGTTTCTCCCGTGCTTCTCTCTCTTTCTTCAATGACACTGTGCAGTTGAATCCTTTCTCTACTTCCTGTGCTTTTTTTTCTCTCTTTAAAAACGTCTTTTTAAAGAGAAAGGAAAAAGACCATCGAGATTGAACTGTAATTTACTTTTCAGCTTCATAATCGACTCTTTTCAGAAACATTTCAAAAGGCGTGTTTTTCAGAACCGCAAGGGATAGAACCACGCCTTTTTTCAAGTACGGTACACTGATGTCTTTTCAATAGTTCGTTTTTCCTATTTCTTTCATCTCGACACCCCAGGGGGTGCCGGCTTTTGAAGTCTAAAGGACGATGAATAGAAGTGAAAGTAAGAAGTCAATAATTTTTTGACCCATTTTTCTTTTTATCGAAAAAAAAGTTCGAACGATCACGATTCGGCTGGAATGGAAACAAGAGATGAAACTAATATAAATAGTCGTTCACTCTTATTTGGTTCCTTTCTAGACGTGTACTATTATTTATTTATTTATTAGAAGTTAGCACGGATACAGCAAACGCCATTTTACACCGTTCTTGTAACAAACAATAAACAATAACAACAATAATAAAAATAACAACAAAGACTTATGCAATAGGAAACAATACCTTTTTTTTTTTTCATTCATTAATTCTAGATTCATATTACAAGCCTTTACAAATTTACTTTTACTGAAGCAGAAATCTGGTGGCAAAGGAAGAGTATTGTAAAAATGTGATACTCTATATACAAGAGATCGCTGGACCAAACACAATCTCGGTTTTGATAGGTAGAAATGATGTTGTGAACGAGAATTTTGTCTGGGTACTCTTAGGTAGGTTAAAAAGTGGAAGAAGGTCGTTGGTCCTGAGTGTGCCTTGCATTATTTTATAAAGAAATTTTAGGTCATTATTTACCCACGATTATAGTGTTATAGCGATAGCATTATAGTTATAGCCTTATGTGGAGGTGGGGACACAACCTATTGTCCAGCTAACAGTGAAGGTCTAACTGTAAAACTACAATTCAAATGTTTGAAGTTGATAGAGTAATTGTTTGTTAAAGTTTCGCGATAGTGAATGATGAATCTAAGGAATTTGATATATTAGATGCTTCGAATCACCTTCAATGACAACACTGGTAAGCTTCCAGTCAAAATCAATTATGTAAACTTGCTCATTATTGCTGGTCATGTTTTGTAACTCTACGTCAGAAAGTTTTCAAATGCATACATAGAGCCAAAAGTCTTTTCGTTTTTGTCATAAATCGATACCCAATTTCCCATTAAAGAAATTAGTGTTGTGTACTCCGAACGTTTAGCTTTGTTTGGTCTAAATATTAGGTCTAATATCTTAACTGAAGTGCAGCCAATCCAAATGTAGCTCATGTTTACGCTATTTTTGTCATATTTTCACATTTGTTAATATTTAACATAAATCTTCTTTGCTTTAAATTAATGTTTCAATAAGGAGTTGGCATGATGACTTATAATATATAATTATACATATGATTATAATGTGTATAATTATGATTCTCAGTGTAATGGATGTTACCATCAAGAAGAACATGTTCTAGGTTAGTTTTATTTCACTAGATTTTTTTTCCGAAAAGGTGATTAGGAAAATTAAAATATATTCTTTTCTAATTGTACACTTAGTAGATGAAAGCTATTTCTTTCATTAAATCACATTTTGTTTAATGGATATATTTTTTTGTAGCGTTCAAATGTGAAAGATATGAAATTGTCTTTCCTTGCATTCTTGTTTTTCAGAAGACATTCATCTCCGATAAATCTTGAAAGAGATGATCAAAGATAAAAACTCAGTTTTTCAGTAGTATACCATTTAGATAACATTCTTATCTTTTCTCTATGTTCAATACTTTTAATATCCACAAATATCTATACTCAAGCAAGGATTTAAAAGAGAAATTTCTTGGAGCTAGTCTGAACAACTCACTCTGACCTTACACAATCAAGGCTAGCATAAATTATTACTCTATCATGTACTATCTATTTTTTAAATGTACTTTGAACATATAGCAAGATATTATCTCTACGTTTTCGTACGAAAAATTTGATCAGTGTTCGATTTGCCTTGGGCGGGCTCCGAAGATTTTCCCTGATGCCTGAATATTTCATCCTCGTGCATTGATAATAATATCATCCTAACCAGGAATACAATCTTTGTATTTCTGCCCAAACAGATGAAAACTTACAAACAATCATTAGTGTTAGGATCCCTCTTCTTAATTTATAGACTAGTCTATTCTTAAGGAATTCCAACTAACAAGCATTTTTTTAAAAAGGAATTCTGGGCAACTTGGATAGTTTCCTGAAAAAGTACGCTGAATTCAAATATCATAGTTGCCAAAGTCAGAATTGCTCTGGAAATCCAATATGGCGCCAAAAATTCGACATGGCGGCCAGGACAAAAACACTCAACTAGCCTCTACAATATCGAACAACAAAGGTGTTTCTGGTCGAAATTTGCGATAATTTATTTCAAAGATATTTACATGACTGATTGATCTGAACTACTATCTTAAATATACATATAGTTTTAAAATAGTACTTTCATATTAAGAACATCTTCCGGTGTTTTAGAATGCATCAGTCCATGAAATTGAAAAAAAAAAAACCTTTTCAAAACCCATGTTGAGAGGGTGCAGAATGCCATTTCGCAAAATTTGTAAGTAGTTAGTGTGTAAGAATTCATTTATTTTATTTAAACCATTTTGTAGCCTTAACCATTAGACCTAGGAGACTGTATTTGGTATGAGGTATTGCTATAGGTGTTCGCCAGGTATCCTAGAACTTATAAGGCATTCATTATGTTTAATAGTTGGGGAGATAATTAAATTTGAATTTTTTTATTTTTTTATTTTTGATATTCAGCGTCGTTTGCCCTATAAGGCTATGCGGTAAGTTAAATTTATTATACTATTTTAATAGGGACATCATTTTATTTTTGGGGGTGGGATTCATTATTTTATTTGAAGGGTCATCAGTATACAGTTGAACTCCCTTGAATGATATTGGAGAAGTTGTATTTACATTTTCATGATTAATAAAGAAAATATAGCCTTTTAAAAAAAATTGATATGTTTTTGAATCAATCTGTACATTATTTTGTTTGGATTTTATTGTATAAATATAGATTTGTTATTTCCTTTAAGTTGTTGTTGTTTCGGTTATGGAATTTAAAAATATTATAGTGTTAATGGAAAGAAATTACATTTGCCCTGTGGAAGTATATGACAGTTTGGAAGATCCGTTTTGACTTGTTCACTATTTGTGTTATAGTGATATTTTTCTTGAATCAGAGAAGGAAGAGGTGTACTAACGTGCCATTGGCTTGAGAATATCCTACGTTTAATATCCAATGGGAAAACAGGTATTTTGAGATCATGTGCTTTGGCCCTCAAGAAAGAAAAATCTGGAAATTCTTATTATTAAGCTCCAACCAGTAATGAAAATCTAGAGAAGCAACAGAATTAGGTTATTAATGTATTTCTATACTCAAATGAGAATCGTCTCTCAATACTACTTTTTCAACTC
This sequence comes from Lepisma saccharinum, assembly GCA_022664845.1. Classification (NCBI taxonomy): domain Eukaryota; kingdom Metazoa; phylum Arthropoda; class Insecta; order Zygentoma; family Lepismatidae; genus Lepisma; species Lepisma saccharinum. The sequence continues at coordinate 14,122 of JAGDQP010008340.1, read as the reverse complement.
GATTCACAGGCGGTAAGAATTAGATCAAGTGATCAGATGAATTACTGACCAGATGATCCTAACTACATGAACATTCAGTTGGAAAATGTTAGTAATTTACTTACGTGAACAACATAAGAGGTAATATTAAACATGAGAACGAGAGTATATGAACTATCCCTAAAGATTATTTTGATATTGTAACCTTATTGAACTGATAGCCTGTACTCCTTCCTGTACGTAAATTCTCATCCATATCATCTTCTTCGATTAGATACAACGAATGATATAAATAAGGCTTAAAACTTCATCTCCTCAATCGAATTGGCTCATTATTTATTATTGACTGTAACACACTAGAAACATTTTTGCAGTGAAAGAGCGATATTCTAATTCTTACATTCAAAGTGCAACTTTAGACTGACATCAATAACTACGAAGAAAACATCTAAATTCAAAGAGGTATGTTTCTCTCTCTTATATTGGTATTTGTTCAATTTGTTTCCGTTTTGAGAGTTACTTTTAATTTCTCATATTCCATGAATTACACTACAAACTATTATAGAAGCGGTACATGAAATTGCACTGGTGTAAATATAGTACTGGTTTATATGTTCTGCTGTCCAAAAATATATTCTAACCACGTAAAGACCGTACTTCGTGCTACCTGCTACATATCATCGCTTTCAAGGAAGAAGGGCATAAGTGAACTAGATTTCCATATAACTTACCTCCTTATGCCTTGAAAGAAACGATTATGTTTAAAATAAAAGTAAATAGTGATTAGATTAAAACGAAATAGAACAAAATAAAACGATATTCTTATAAACTGCAGATAAATATGTTATCTAATTCAGTGTTCGATTTGTTATAAGAGTCTGTACCAAATTTTGAAGAAGGCTTTAAAAAAATGTCACTGACTGCAGTCTTGCGAAATTGTATGGAATCTGGATAGTTTTACTGAAGAAGGTAAATTGAATTAAAATATCATGATTGCTAAAGTCAGAATTGCTCTGGAAATTCAATATGGCGGCCAAATTTCAATATGTCGGCCTGAACTAAAACACACAATTAGCTTCTAGAAAATCAAATAACACAGATGTTTCTGGTCAAAATTTGAGATTTTTTTTTGATTCAAACATTTTTCCTGAAGTCTGTATATTTCACAGTATTGGACGAGGCTTGGAGCCCGGGCCTTATATTAACACCAACTAATCTATTCTTCAATTTGTGCATGCCACTCCCAGAACTGTTGTCTCCAGAATTGAAACCGGGTGACTTTCAATAACCAGGTAGCCCTGCCTGACCTAAACATTTGTTACACGGCTCGACACATGACCCGATCTTGACCAGAATGACTCGAAACTTCGTTTTACAGAAAACATAAGCCTGATTGAACTCAACTACCCGATGATCGAATCCTGACCCAATTGACCCAGGGGTCAAATCGTGACTCGGTGATCAGTCTTGTTCCTGTGGTTTGAATCAATCAACATTTTTAATTGTTAGATTCCTGAAGAAGTGAGCTTTTATGTACAGGAACTTTATTTTCAGTTGTTTTAAAAGATGTTAATGCTTTTATACTGATTAATACTACAAACCCAAAATTCTTGCGGAATAGCGTTTCCGAGTGGGGCACACATCCCGTTTTATTTGTGTTCTTTCCCGGGATATGATACTAATTCCATATCTTATTACTACTCTTCGGAACTTTTTTGGGTTGTATTTTTCGTGCTCTGTGAATAACACACCTGCTTCCGGTTAACCCAGAAGGAAAGACTGTCCAAACGTAACAGCAGATAATAAGGAAAGAGTTAAATCTCTGCCTTGCCCTTCGGGTGACTGGGTTCAAATCGGGTCAGACTGGTTCCCAATGATAGATTCTGTGACCCGGTCCAAAACTTGACCCGAATAACCCGGTGACCCGTTTCTGCTATGATTATCTCATTGACGAGTTTACTGGATCAACCTCCACTGTAAGTGTCCCGTATGTATACACGAGCTTTCTGTGTGGCTGGTAGTTAACCGTAATTTCTCACTACCTAGGTAGGACCTTTTCTATCTGTTTATTTTTACGTGAGGGGTGTATACACTTTGTGTGCATTATGTGAACACCTCCTTTCAAGTCTCAGATTACTACACAGAACAGTAGGGCTTAATCTTAATCTGTGTGGATGTGTACATTATGTGTACACCTTTCAATATATTGGTTCCTATCGATTCAATTAGTAGATTTCTGTACGACTTTATCCAGTTTTCCTGTTCCCCATGAAACTTCATGGACCTGCCGGAGCTAAACCACACCTTGGACGGCATACGTAAAGTACACGGAGGTTGAACAATAAGGAAACAGTGAAGAGAGAAGCATAATAGGTAGATCAACCTCATAAGAAAATCCCCAAGCAAGCAAAGAGGGGTGAAATTGGTACCTCTAAGCCAAATTTTAGTGTATAAGATAGTTAGAAAAAATGCTTCAGAACACTTTGCAAGTGTCTATACAGAGGGAGTTTGTCCAGCACTACAAGTCAGAGATCAGTAAAGGGATGAGAGATAGCAGACTGTTAACAAGACTCCAGAAACCTGACTTGAATTTGGTTGAGTTCAGTCAGTTTTAAAAAAAACACCAGTCAGTTCAAAAAGAACACCACAGTTATTCTCTGGAGAGCGGTATTGAATATCAACGAGGGGGTTACCAAATGCTACAGGCAGTTAATACAGAAGTTGTAAGAAGAGTTTGAATTCACTTTGGAAGATTGCAAAGATCGTTTTGGTCGGAAACTACGAAGAAAGTGTCGGGTTGGACTCCTGAAGAGAAAGCTACAGAAAATCAGCAATACAAAGAAAACCAAAATTATAACGGTCACGTGATCCCGTGTTCGGATGTCAGAACAATGGGAGTGAGTCCCAGTAACTTAGAGAAGTCGGAACTGTTACAAAAGAGTGAATAATGTAAGTGGGACGTGTTCGACAGACAGCAATCCTCCCGGTCACGTACTCCAGGCAGGGGATGAGTATGTACGTGCCAACAACAGCAGTACTCCAATCGTGGTGTCGCTGACAGAGAATGGGGAGAGATCAATCGAAGAGAAAGTCCTCCCAGACAGGAGGCGCGCCACTCTATTACTTCGCCGTAGGTACGGGTGCTACACTGGAAAGCACTGCACAGCTGGCTGTTGTAAGATGCCTATTACCGAAAGGCAGAAAACAGCACGAAGTTACAAGAAGACATCGCCACTGAGACGTCACAGCAGGGACACCATTAAAATCAAGACTAAACCAAACCTGACTCCATAATAAAGACGTCCAATAAACAAACTTAAATCAAGAAAAGGCACATTAACCTACGGGCAAATCAGGGTGGAATAATCCTAAAAGAACTATGAAAAAGAAGTGTTGCTACAAATGTAAAATAGGACTTTCTTCAGAGAGGTATACCAAAATGACAGAAAACTAATGGTGAAAAAGAAACTAGTTTTATAGACGTTGGAGCACTAAAATGTGAGGTAGATTGATTAATCAACCTTAATGAAAAATTGGCAATGTTTTACCTTCTACCAAAGAATCACAAACAACCAAGACCGAAGACTGATCTGTGCCGCGCAGATGCAACAGACGAACAAAATATTTGGATAAATAATGAACAAATTTTCTCATTAAATTGTTTCTTAATCTATCGGAATGGCTTAAAAACATTTAAGATTTGCTGCAGAATATCAGAAATGTTAAAGGAATTAATCCAAAATATATAACATACACTACAGATATAAACATGTCATATCCAAGAATAGAAATTACAAGGAGCATAGCACTAGTTTTAAATTACTATAACTCCAGGCACAAATGGCTAACTAAAGCCCATACGGAACAAGCGTTGGAGACTCCAGTCCCAAAATTTATGAAGAGGGGTCTGTATGCAAACACATATGAATATGATGAACTATCATAGACTGATAAAGACCTTATGAAACCTATAATTGAATATAAAGACATACTTTTCTTAAACAATTCGTACTAAAAATTAAAAAAAATAATTTTGGTGACTAAAAAGAAAAGCATGGGACACGTATACAGTCACTTTATAAATTCTTCAATTTGCGCGTCATTCTTTTCTATTTAATAATGCATAAATAAAACTATATTTGACTTTTTAGTGCGAATTGTTTAAGAAAAGTATATCTTTAAAACTTTATTTAGTTATTTTTTTAAACAAAATCCTAAAGTGTTCTGCAACCAGTCAATCACATAATCGTTGCAAGCTAGTATTTATGCGTAATATTAAAAAATATATATTAAAATGTGCTTTTAAAATATATACGGTACATATATAGAAATATATCAAAGTAAAAAAGGAATATTGTATTGTCACCGGACTTACATCAATGTGCAAAATTTAATCAGTCTATGACGTAGCGAAGTGAGTTAAAAAAACGTTGAAAAGTTGGGGACACCACGAACAATTGTGAACTTAAGAAGTGAATTCAAAAAGAAAAATGAGGAAGGAAAATAAATGTACCAAAGACGAAGCTGCAGAGAACTGGGACAGAATGGGAAGGTTGACCACAAAATTAAAACATTCTGAAACCAAGAAAAGGAATTTAAAACGAAATTAAACTTCTAATACCGATCAGGAAAACAAATGGATCTGAAACATACGAACCAACTTGGTGAAAGATTTACACATAATGTGCACATCCGCACATAAACAGATTAAGTCCTACAATTCTATATAATTACATGACATTTGACAAGAGGTGTACTCATAGTGCACACAAAGTCTATACACTTCTCACATAAAAAAAAATGCTCCTAGATAATGAGCAAACACGTTAAACTAACAATCACATAAAGAACTCGTGTGTACATACGAGACACATAAAGTGGAGGTTGATTAATGAATGAGCTCGTTAATGAGATAATAGTTGTAGAGGTCACATACTGAAAGTGAAGAATATGTTACGTGATGTAATGTAAAGCTCGGTTCTCCAAGCCTCTCTGAGCACTGTAAAAGATACAGATTTCATACAAATATGTATGAATGAAATTATCACAAATTTCGACCTGTGTTGTTCGATATTCTAGAGGTTAGTTGAGTGTTCTCAGTCCAGGTCGCCATATTGCATTTTCGCAGCCATATTGGGTTTCCAGAGAAATTGTGACTTTGGCCACCATGATATTTGAATTCAGCATGCTTTTTTCAGTGAAACTATGTAGGTTGTCTATAATTCCTCAAAAGTGCTTATGCTAGTTTGAATTCTTGAAAAATGGACTAGTCTATAAATTAAGAAGGGGGATCCGAAAACTATAATGGTTGCTTGTAAGTTTTCACCTACTACCTGTTTGACTAGAAATAAAAAGTTTTATCCCTGCTTAGGATGATATTATGATCAATAACCGAGGATGAAATCCTCAGGCATCAGGGAAAATCCTCGCTCTCACAGCTTCTACACTACAGGTTTTGCCATCGTCTGTGAAGACCATATCACCTCTAAAATCCGCCCTTAATTACTATGGGTTTATAAAATCTGACTTGTGCGGATGTGAGGCGACAGGTGAAAAATTCTGCGCGAGAACAATTGTCATGAAAGGCCACGAACAAAAGTACCTGTTAAAGTTTAGTGTTACTTGGCAAATGGGTGCTGACGTTTCCTAAACGTTTTCGGGTCAGAGTGACTAAGTTTGAATAATTGCTGCTATTAACATTTAGTACCTCCCATCTCTCGAAAAATAGTAGTTAAGTGACGTAACAGGAATTCTACGAGGTGTTGGGACCATTGCGTAGATATATTCATCCAGGTATATTTATCGTTAAAGCTGTCCAAAACGTAAATTCATATGTTATATATAGCTGTGAGGTATTGAATGAGGTGTACAGTATCCCATAACTTCTGAATTTTATTGAAAACGGGCTAACGAGTCGTGAGAATGGACAGAATTCTTATAAAAATAGTTCTGAATCAACCGTGAACGATGCGTGGTTGCGTTATTCTTCTGATACAAGTTATCTTTCATCTGGAAAAATTGTTAATATAGCTATCTAACTAACTCTATGAGTTATGGAACTCACAAGTTCATCGCCGCAGTAATAAACGTTCGCCATTAGATTCTAACCTGGTCAACTTCAAGCCAGTTTTCATCAGGAACACCTACTTCTTGAAGACATCTTCTAATATTGTCCTCCCAACTACGTCTCGGTCTTCACAATGGTCTCCCTCCATCCGGCCTTCCAACCAGGATAGAATATAATCTTCGTTTTTCCCCACCCGAGCTATATGGCCTGCGATTTAGTCGTCGTGATTTCATTATTTTAACAACATCTGGTGAATTGTACAGTCCGTGAAGTCCTTAATTATGCAGTCTCCTCCATTCTCCAGTCATCTCGTCCCATCTCCGCCCGTATAACTTGCTCAAAAACTTATTTTCAAACACACTTAATTTATGTTAATCTGCTAGGGTCGTACTCCAACTTTCGCAACCATAAAGTATTACCGACAGAATAACAGATCTGTATATTTTCAATTTCAATTTCCTTGATATTAATCGCGATGTTAGAAGTTTCTGGACTGAATAGAAACATGCGTTGCCTGATACTAAGCGACTTTTTATTTCTTCCGTGCCCTCATTTTTGCTTATTACGTATACTTTCAAGCATTTAAATTTGTTTACTTTCTCTATGACCTCATCTCTAATTCTTATGTTTTTATTTCCTTCGTTAACTGTGTTTCGGCTTGTTATTATGTATTTTGTTTTATCAATGTTTACCTGTAGACCTATCTCATCGCACGTTTCTTCTGTGGTATCGGCATCTAAAGACATCGATGTTGCTTTGTAATGCATCTATATCGTCCACTATGAAATCTCGATCATCCTTGTATACGAACAGTTGATTCAAACCATTCAATGATAGTCCCTTTTTGTCACCTTTAATTTTTAAAATCGCATATTCTAAGGCAAAGTTAAGCAGTAATGGTGACAAGGCATAGCCTTGTTTCACTCTGTTGCGAATCTTGAAACTATCTGACATATTATTACCTATCCGTACTCTGCTTATGGGGTCGCTGAGACACATCTTCTTTAGTTGAACCAGTTTTTCGGAATTCCAAATCGTATCAGAATATCATATTTTTTCCCTTTTGATAGAATCATACGCTTTCTTAAAATCAATGAATAGCTGGTGAAACGTCCCATTCTATTCCCATTTCTTCTCTAAAATTTGTCTAAATACGAAAATCTGGTCCAACGTGGATCTATTTCTTCTAAATCCACATTGGTGATCTCCAATTATTTCATCTACGTATACATGCAGGTTTGTTAATAGAATATTACTTAATACTTTGTAATAGGTTGGAAGTAAGCAGATTCCGAGGTAATTATTATAGTCCGATTTATTGCCTTTTTTGGTAATCGGAACTATTAATGAGGTTTTCCATTCCTTTGGAAGCCCCCTCATTTCTCCACATAGTATCAATTTATGTAGTTCCTTGATTAGTGCCGTTCCTCCTTCTTTAGTTAATTCGGCTTGAGTATTGTCTATTCCTGGTGGTCTGAAATTTTTCAGTTTCTTTACCGACATTTCGATCTCGATCTCGCTAGGCTCGGGAATCCACGGTTCCGCGGTATGGATTTCTAATTCCTCTGTTTGTTCCCCGTTGTGTACATTAAGAAGTTTGTCGAAATAACTTTTCCACACATCGACAATTTTAGTCGGATCCGCCTGAAGGTCTCCACGTTCATTTCTAATCATTCCTAATCTCGGCTGGTAACCTTTTCTTAACGAGTTTACCCCTTTGTATAGATCTCGTATGTTATTTGTCTTCCCGTTTTCCTCTATCTCTTGAATCTTCTGCGTCAGATATTCTCACTTTTTGTTTCAGAACCCGAGTGTGGCGTTTCGTTTCACGTTACTGTAGTGGTTGGTATTTGCTTAGCTTTTATTACTTAGCCATCGTTGTCTGGCTTATTTTTGTATTTCATGAAGCTTAAGGCATTCTTCATCAAACCAAGGTTTGTGTTTCTCTTTATTCTTCTCACCTAAACGTTCCTTCGCTGCGTTCTTAACTGTTTCACGAATTGCCTCCCACATCTTACATCAATTTCATTATTAATAACATCATTAATAGCATCATTATTATTACTCCACTCGACTAGGATTTCGAACCTATTTGAGAGTTCGAGTTGTTAATCTGCTTTTATGCTCGGATTATTTAATCGTTTAACTTCAAATTTCAGTTGTTTTGACTCCTTGGTTTCTCTGTTCGCGATGCATAACTTTTCCCTTACTTTTGTGATCACTAATTGCTGGTCGGTGTCACCTTTCGCTCCTCTGTACGACTTAACGTCCATTGTGTTGGTGTGTCTTCCTCTGTCTACTAATACGTGATCGATCTGGTTGAGAGTTTTACCGTCTGGAGATACCCATGTGTATTTGTGTATGTCTTTGTGTTCAAAGTACGTGCTCTTCACTAGCAGGTTTATCGAAATCACGAAAGTTATCAGTTTTTCACCATTGTTGTTGATCTTTTCGTCAAGGCTGTATTTGCCTATAATAGGTCTATATTTTTCTTCCCTCCGTGCCTTTGCGTTGAAATCACCCAACACAATTTTTGAATTATACTTCGGTAATCGGTCAAACATTCTTCTAACTCATCCTAGAATATATCTTTGTCGTTATCAGTAGACACCTCGGTCGGAGCATAGACATTTATTAAAACCCTTTTGCCCCATCGAGTACGTATCGTAACGATTTCGTTTAAGTCTGAACCATCTGAAGTATACTGTTCTTAATGAGGAATCCTCTTCTGAAATCGTGAGACTGTGTTCCCTCGTAGTAGAAAGTGTACTTGCCCTTTCAGATGCTATCTTGAGCCTCCCACCGGATCTCTTGTATAGCTAATATGTGCAACTCGTACATCTCTCGGTATCGCGTATTGCAACCTGAAGAGCTCCTGTTTTGTATAACGATCGTACGGGTCACGTTCCTATTCTAAGGTCTTTCTTGGAGTTCCCTGAAGTAGTTCCCGCCCGGAGATCTGAAGGAGGAACTAGTTTACCTCCGAAATATATTTTATCCCAGGAGAATCCATGAACCATGTGTTACTATTTCTTGATATGTTTTAGCGGTGTAGAGTTGTCAGCTCTACGACCTCGCAGTAAAGGCAGACATTCAAGATGTCGTCCTCTGTTCATGTCTGAGCCTTGCCGATGTTACTCAGCTTCAGTCTCATTGCGGTAATAGTGAACCTGCTTCCCCTCAGCATGATATTTTTTTCGGGGTTTATCTTACCTTTGTAGATCCCTCTACTAACTACAAGGCAGCAGTACTGATTTTGGTCCGCCCCGGAATATTTCCGGCACCCACCATATCTGGTCGGCATTCCCCTATCCTCCAAGTAAAGAGGCGCCTGGTGGGAGACCAGTAATTGCAACCCGGAAATTGTTAACATATAGGAATGAAAATAGTTTTCAAAGATATTCGTGTGCGTCGCACGTATGAAGAGAAGCTCCATATTTACAAGTGGTGCTTGCGAAATCTAACATAACCTTTTGCACACTATCATACAGCTGGCATCAGCTAGCGCAATACCTTGCTGGTTGGATAATTCGTCTCACACAGTTTCTCCCACACATGAACTAGCTAGACCTTCAGCTCGAAACGACGGCCAACGTAAATCATGAGACAAAGCAAATAATCTACTATCGATGTTCACTGCCCAAGACAAGGGACATTACCCGATTCCGAGTTGTCAGCAGTGGTTCCCGCATTGGTCAATTACTGCCAAACAATCCAATACAGTGAATGCTGTATAGTACTTTGGTTAATAAGTTGAGAGGCTTTAGCGTTGAACTGGGATGTAATTTCATGCAATATTTCCTTTCGTTGGGTGGGTAATATACCACTTTTATCCGTCGGTCGTAATCCTGTTCCTTTATCACCCGTTGGCCCTTACTACTGTTGCTTAGGAAAATTCCACATTGGTCAGATAGGAGATGGGAGCTCCATCCTTCTAATCCTTGAAACCTGCACACATTCAAATGGAGATAAATCCAGACCACGGTCCATGGATCCCACTACTACACCACAATCCAAGGAACAGATAACTGTTACAAGACACTTAGTCTGCTACAGTGTATCACCTCAGTTGATGTATTCTTGCTTAACCGTTGTCATACATGGGATTTCTGTAATTTATCACCTGTTAATGATAAATAAATGCCTCATCTCACTCCGAAATGTTACCCAGAAGTTGACGCGAAAGAAATGAGTCTTCCAATGAGTCTTTGACTCTATAATTCATAACGCATTTTGGCACCTTTCTACGTTATCTAAACTCACCAGGAGAAAGTATTGAGCATCCACTATTCTGCCTTAGTTAATCTGAATTGCATCTTCCTTTTTATTATTAGAAATAAGAGCATTGGTAACACAAAAACAAGCAATATAAATTGTAAAGCTGTATTGGTGAAATACTGGACTTGGTTTCTTACAACTTATTACTGAGCTGTCTCCCTCGAATTAATATATTTGTCGAATATTGTGTCAACACTTCCGCGAAACGAAGTTTCTAAACGAAAATTGAAGCTCTTTTTCCACATCCGAGGACACAAAACTAATCATACACAGATTTCCCGCTGGAGAACGAATGTTTGAAAAAATTGAAAGCACGAAGGAATTCTCAATTCTAATTTGCTTGTTTAACAACAATGCATGAAACATATTTAGACTCTCGGTTTTCTCCTTTTAGGGATTTTCCCCATTTAACACAGATTTAAATGTTGATTAGAGTTTCTAGCACCTTGCCGTTTGACATCCTTCCTCTACATAACATTTTAGTGTAAAATGTCTACGATAAAAAAAGCCATTTCTGAACCAATTCCCTAAGGTTCTCTGATCAATATAACTTTCTTCACATAGGACATGAGGATCTTTCACGAATTATTTTGTACAAAATACTTCTAATAATTCACTCCCATTGTATTAAGAAAAGTTAAGATTGCTTACATCCAGACAATTTAGTCATGTACGTGGTTGACAACCCCGAATCATAAGGAAATATCCAATAAGACATAGGACCATTGAACTTTCTGTGCTGTGGTTTGCTTACGTACTGGAAAAGTAACATACAAATCAAAGTTTCACTCGAGGAAGTAGAACATTTCTCCAACGGTTGCCGAGCACTTTACAGAGAAAGTGTCGGAAAACATGTTACTAACGCTCACGACATCACGTAGAACACTCAAACTGTTATGCTTACTGATCAAGTAATAGATGAACAGGTATATTTCCTTTCCTACGTTGATCCATGTCCTATTAAAACGGAGATCGATTCGACACCAAACGTGTAGTTTATGTGAGATTTTAGGAAACAAATCGTTTTGTTCGCAGCAACTGTATTTAGATTGCTTATGGGCGTGTCAGAAGACCCACGAGTCAAAAAGCCCCCGTATTAGAACGGTCATAACGTGTATCAAAACGGTCAGAGTCCCCACCAAAACGATGAAAACATTCAAATGCTTAAATGGTCAGAACGCCCCCTCGCAAAATAGTCAGAGCACTCACGAAAATGGTCAGAAATTCTACAGGCCAGAACTCCCAATGATCCGATTGTCCACACGCTAAACTAGTGATGAATTTTGGGATGACCCGAGAGGAAATTCCTACTCCCGAGATTATCCTTCCCCCAGGGAGATTTTGAGCATTTAAATCTTATATTCTTTAATTTTGATCCACAACACATGAGAGGTATTAAGAATTTTTGTGTCCTGTTTGTGACTACTCCCACACATATAAAGAGGGTTTTGCTAAAGCGCCTTATCCGCATTGAAATCGTTACTTCTTTCATGTGATGTGGATAAAAATTGCTTAATTTGAGATTCAAATGTTCAAAAATCTCTTGTGGAGATTTTTAATCCCCATGCCATCTCCAGAATTCAGCACTGGTTTTACGCTTGGATAATAGGATCGGTGGGCGTACACTGAGTGCTTTTGGGCGTTCTAACCAGTGGCGTTTCTGACTGTTTTGGTAGACATTCTCACCAGTGAGTTTTCTGGCCATTTTTCGATAAAATAAATTTTATGGGCGGTAACAGCACTATGGCTTACGCCTGTTCCGAACCATTTTACAAGTGGGCGTTCTGAGTGTTTCTGGGTTTGGGCCTTCTGACCATTTTGGTGAGCGTTGTTGTCATTTCTAGTAGTGGGCGTTCTAACTGTTTCTGTATTTGGGTTTTCTCACCGTTTCGGTGAGCGATGTTGCCGTTATTACGAGTGAGCGTTCTCACCATTTCTGCATTTGAGCGATTTGACCGTTTTGGTGGGGACTCGCAATGTTTTAGTGTGCGTTTTGATCGTCTTAGAAGTGGGCGTTCGGACCTAAACTCCTGCTTAGTCGTATTATAATACTGTACCTTTTGATTTAATTTAATTTGATTTTGATTTATTGGTCTGAGTAATCTTACAGAACAAACAACCATTTATATGTGACATGAAGGATGAGAAAATGAGAAGAATATGCCAATGGTCAGAACTTATTTTGAAGAGATTAACCTGGTGGGACTGATGAAAAATCCTGAAGAAGTTTCAGTTAGGATGGTCGTCCACTGGACCTCCGACCCTCCGAATGGGAAACTAATGCTTTATCAAATGAGCTATACATCCACTCAGTTAACAAAAACACATTTCACTGCTTACCCTAAAAATAAATAATGTTTGTGTTACAAAATTATCAATAAATACCTGTTAAATTCGTTTATTTAACTGCCATTTTCCTGTTTAATTTAAGACAGTGCCAGCCACATGATCAGAATGAACAACCTCCATGGTCGGATGATTTCGGTCATCTGCACAACCAACAAGAATTATTAATATATTTAATATCAAAATTCAGAGGAAATTACTTTACAATGCATCATATAGCTAGGGAAAAGTATTTTTTAACGTATAATATTGTTCTTTTCGTTCGTGTGTGTGTGTTTTTATGATTGTATGTTCTTTATCGTATCACAACCATTCTCCACAGTTTCAATCCGAATTTACCCTACGTTCTATATTTTTAAAGTAATACATGAGCACCATTCTTCTTTTAGTACTTACACTAGTAATGACAGTGATCTTTATCACATATTCCAACTCACTGTTCTAGGTAACAGTGTTTTTGATCTGTCGTTTAATTTGAAGTGACTGGGTTGGACAGTAGGCCATGTCATGTGATAGTGAAAATCGTTATTTTTAACATATTGAACGGGCATGTTTGGAATCCAATGTATTTGAATGTGGGAAATTCATTTCTGGTATCATTTTTGTAAAATATTGATGTTTACCTACCGGGAAATGACAATTAAAATTATGCAATAATGAATATATTAAACATATTACGCTTGTCTGTAATTGATAGTTAAGAGACGTGTTCTCTCATTTCATAACGTTTATGTACTAATTAAAATGCAATATTGAAGTAAAGTACAACCTCCTTCAGCCACAGCTCTTAATAAAACACCCATTAATTACAATAATTTGAATATAACATGTCATAAAAATGTGTACAATGAATAAATACTAAATTGAAAATAGTATATCACATAACATACAGTACTTTTCAGGTAGATTTACCATGGATGGATGAACAAACATTGAACACATAAATATAGTTCTTCAAGACACCTCAATAAAATCACTCGCCTTCCTTGCTTATATAATTTACGCTTGTCTGTAATATACAGTTAAGAGACATGTTCTTTCATCATGTTTCAGTACACACAAGCAACAATTAGCAAATGCACCTGCATCGTGCACAAACAACACTGATACAGCTATATTTAAGCTTGAAAAACTTTGAAAAAGTCTTTTTTTTTATTTCAAAGTAGGCATCTCTTCTCGATTACGTAACGTTGTACGTATAAAACCATCCCTCTTGGCCCAACCACACACGGATTCAGCTGCCTCAGTAGCCACTTTGACCGCTCTCTCACAACTTTGAATGTGGAGTGAATATGGTGGAAGCTCCAGGGGAGTATTCTTCAATGCATCAATTTGGGATAAAGTCATGTTTGCTGTGAAAACAGGTTCAGTGATAGTTTCTGCCTCCCAATCAATGATTTCCTTTAGGTTTCGAGCATTTAGGTTTACTGTTTCTGGAACTTTAAAAGACCG
>JAGDQP010008339.1:52393-63385 GCA_022664845.1 Lepisma saccharinum | reverse complement strand
CCGTCACGATTATATGAGTGCAATGCTTATTAAAATTCACTAACACCCATGCCTCAGGTGGGTATTGAAACCGTGACTTTGGAGACGCTGACCTAACGCTTCAAAAGTAGTTATCGCAATAGTAGCAGTAGTTGTTAGAATAGTAGTAGTAGTAGAGAAATTGTTAATGTTATGATACCAACTAATACGTATTATATATATATCCAGGGTGTCCCAGAATTCTTTCCCTGATTACAAACATTCATAAGGCATAAAATATGACACACAGACAAATACTTTTTATCTTGAATTGCATGTAACATATTCAAGTTTTTGTGTACATATTTACTGTTATGTTGTTTGTTGCAGGGCCCAGTGACGTAACAACAGCGGAATCGGATACCATTTGCAGAAACATGTACTTAAATCAGGAGAAAGCCCAATGTGTCCTCTGGTTTCACGAGACACAGTCACCAAAAACAGTCCAGAGACAATTCCAGACGCATACCGTAGACAGCCACTATATGTTAAAAGCATCAAGATGTGGTATGCTAAGTTTAAGGAAACAGGCAGCGTCAGTGATCTCTCTAGAACAGGCAGCCCTGTATATAATTGTGAGTCTGTGTTTGAACGCAATACACTTCACCAATCCCTTGACGGATTCGAAGAAAATTTAGCACACATGTTCCTTAGGACCTAGAAGGACTACATATGGCATTAAAAGATTGCCACCATCCCCAGAGGGAATGAAACGGGATGGGGTGGAGGTGCAACTCGGAAACCACTTCAGCTAGAAACATATTTTTCATGAAAATTCTTCGTTTCAATACACTAGTAACGACTATCTGATTAGTTTCTTGATTCGACCCTTCCGGTGCGAAAACCACTTAAGTAGAGTCATTACTCTAGAATTGTTAAACTTAGAAACTTCAAATTTAGCAAACGTGTTCCTTAGGACAAAGAACAGATAAGGACAATATTAAAAGTCACCCCCTCTCACAGGGAGTGAACAGAGTTTCTAAGGCACTTTCCGTTAGCATAGGACGCTAAAATCGGCGTAAATATTCGTTACCAGGTTGGAATTTCGTTAAAAAAAAAATCCAAAATTTGCAAATATATTCCAAAGTACTCTAGTAACATCCTGCAACCGCCGGATAGAATATTCACCGAGTGTTGAAATTCGGCCTCAGGATTCACTGAAACATTGGAAATGCAGAAAAAATTGCAATTACTCCGTTAAGTACCCCAAGTAACAATGTTAAGCATTCCAACACCCCCAGGTATCGAAACTGCACTTCTTCTAGGGCTGGAAAGCTGAAATTCGGCATGAAGATTACGTGGACAGGTTGAAATTGCAGCATTGTTTAAAAATTCAATCACTCCGTTAAGTGCCCCAATACCCCGGGTATTGAAACATTGCCCGTTGGGTTAGATAGCTGACATTCGACATGAAGCTTTTGTGGGAAGGTTGGAATTACAGCAAAACTTTTACATTGCAGTTACCCCGTTACTTAACAGTACCCCAATAACAACGCTAAGCACCTCAATAGCCCCGAGTATCAAAAATGCACTTCACGTTCAATTGGAATGGTGAAATTCGCATTGATATTCGTGAGAAGAGTAGAATGATAGAAAAGTTTTAAAAATGTAATTACACCGTTAACTCATTTCCTTCGGATAGCGAGACTGTACTTCCCGTTGCGTTAGAAAGATTAAATTCGGTATCAGGCTTCGTGTGCACGTTGAAAGTATAGGGAAAAGATAAAATACAATTACACCGTTAATACCCCAATAACACCATTAAGTACACCAAATATCCTTGGCTATGGAAAATGCACTCCCCGTTGAGCTAGAAGGCGGAAATTTGACATGAAAATTCGTGGGAAGATTGTAATTACATGCATGGTTTAAAGTGCAATTACACTGATAACAACCCAAGTAACATCGTGAAGTACCCTAATAAACACCCGAATATCCAAAAAGCCATTTCGGCTAGGAAGTTGAAATTTGGAGTGAAGATTCGTGTAGGTTCGGACAATTTTAAGAACAATTTTAAAACGCAGTTACACCTTTAAGTACCCCCAATAGCCCGGGTATCGAAAATGCACATCCCGTTCGGCTAGAAAGCTGAAAATCAACACAAAGACTTGTGGGAAGGTTGGATTCACAGGAAAAGTTTTTAAAATCGCAATTACACCGAAACATCCTCATAATACCGTTATAACCCCCAATAACCAGGGTATCGAATGGTACTTCCCGTTCGGGGAGAAAGCTAAAATTCGACATTAAGATCCATAGGCAGGTGGAAATTATAGGAAAAAAATATAAATTGAATTACATTGTTAAGTTCCCGAATAATACCGTTAAGTAATCCAATTTCACCCCAGGTACTGAGAATGCACTTCCCATGGATCTAGAAAGCTGAAAATCGTGTGGGTCGTTTGAAGTTTCGGAAAAATCAAAATTTGCACATATTCCGTTGAGTGTGTGAAAAATGAAATTTTCAGTAATTCCGTTGTAAGCTGTTCTAAGTCGCTTATCCTAATAAGAAACCCCCTATCCCGAAAATCGGGACAAATCAGGACTGCACTTCCCGTTGACCTAAAAAGTTGAAATTTGGCAAGAATATTAAACGGCAGTAGGAAATGATTACGAGTAGAAATGAATAATTTACAATCGTCTCTTCCTCACTACCTCAAAACAAACCACAACCTCTTCCCCCCCAACTGAAATGAAACAATCACAGGTACGTTAGAGAAGTGTTATCTGGTGTTGTCACGGCAATATCCATACATAAAACATAGTTAAAACAAACCCTTTTGTAGTCAGGCTTAAGAACTAGTAATAAGCCTTAAAGTGACCCGATGTACCCAGTGACCCGAATTCCACCTGTGCCCTATGTACCTAGCGGCTAAGTGTACCTAGTACCCTTTGAGTCAGGTACTACTGCCGATTCAGGAATACATTGCGATAACTACAAAATAACGCCATTATTGTGATTGATGCCAACAGCTACAAATAAGGGCAAGAAAATGCTTTTCAAAACTGACAAATTCACACATTAATATATGTAAAGACACCGGATGTTACAATTTATACTTGCTTCCACGACCATTACTTTTTGCTATGCCATTAAGTCAATCGGTAAGATTGTGTTGCCATTTATGTTGAGAAGCACTTCAGTAGAAATGAGAAAAATGAAGAAAAAAACAGACATAACGTAACAGGTACAAGATTATCTACAGCATCAAAGAGTGATGAACATTCCCCCTCGAAACAATGAATTTTTCAAGACAAAGAACTTAAAACAGTTTCCAAAATAATCAGCTTTCAGCTTAGCCTTTTACAAAGCATCGGAAGGCGACAGGAAAGACGTGGAATGAAGTCGGATAAAAATCTCTTAAAGGAAGAAAAAAGGAAACTCGGAAAGTAGTTGAAGATGTTATGCATTTGGACATCTTGGCAGTCGATTTAAGTAGCAATCCTCTCCCACTTGGAAACTGACGTTGCAACTAAAGCTCTTATTTCTCATTTACTTTTATCTTCGTATTTCTTTTATCTGCTTTTTCTTTCTCCCTTTAAAATTCGGTCTCCCTTGTTTCCACTCGGAAGATTACAGAGAACCTTTGCAACGATATGTTTTATAATTCCGAACATCCCTTTGTTATGTTCCGTATGAAAAAAATATGTTATTGAAGATGCCTTCTTATATTGTTCTCACAACAACGACGTCTCCACTGTTTCATTCAGGCATGCTTTCGGGGGGACTGTGTCCCCCTGGGGTTTTCAACCGCTTTCCTGGAAGAATTATTCTCAGCACTTGTATTATTCATTCGTATACTGAAATACATATGTAATAGCACATTCTATAAATACTATTCATGTTATTTTGAGGGTAATTTAGGAAGTACGACATATTGTTGAGTAACATTATTGTTATTTTATATCTTAGTACATTGGAGTCAGTATACACTATTTATAATTTTCGTGAGCCCCCCGAACGAAATCTTCTGAAAGAAACACTGGACGTCTCGATCTTCCCAACGGCCTCTTTTCCCACTGCCCAGCTTCCCAACCCTGATGAAATACAATATTCGCTTTTCCCTATCCTAGCTACATGATTTGTCCATCTTAGTCGTCGTGATATTATTATTCTTACAATATCAGCAGAATCGTACAAGCTGTGAAGTTCTTCATTCTGTAGTTTTCTCCATTCTCCGCCTACCTCGTCCCGTTTATCTTTCTCAAAACCTTATTTTCAAACACCATCACTCGCAATTTATTTTCATCTGCCAGGGGTGTACTCCCACTTTATTAAACATAAATTATTATCGGAAGAATAACCATTTTCTATATTTTAAATTTTAACCCCTTCGATATTAATCGCGATGTTAGAAGATTCTGGGCAGGCCTGAGCCAAAGTTGCCTAAAAGTCTTAAAATTAAATCAATTCAAAGAAGTTTCTAGACTCAATAGAAATATACGTTGCCCGATGCTAAGCGACTTTCTTCGTGGAGTCGTTTTCGCTCCCCACGTATTAAAACTGGCTTATTTTCTGTATGATCTCATTCTTAATTGTCCATCTTCTTCGTGTTCTGTGTCTCGCCTTGTTATATATACATTGTTTCCTTTACATTTACCTGCAGGCTTACCTCCTCGCACGCTTCTACAAATACATCGGAGTTCTTTGTAGTTAATCTGTATTTTAGTCTAGGCCTATACCTACATCATCCATGTAAATGGTTCATTCTATTCAATATTAGTCCCTTTTCGTCCTCTTTTAATTTTAGGAACAAATATTCTAATGCAAAGTTAAAGAGTACAGGAGACAAACCATCTCGTTGTTTCAATCCACTGCGAAATTCGAAACTATCCGACCTAGTCTATCATTACACAAACGTATTTAGCTCATGGGACCGATGAGACACATCCTCACCAGTTAACAAGTTCTTTTTCGAAATTCCAAATCGTATCAGCAGGTAATATAATTTGTTTTGCTTTTAATAGCATTATGTGCAATCTTGAAATAAGCAACTGGTGAACTGTCCCATTCAAGGGCACGCTGGCCAGAGAGAATTATACTATGTAAGATAGAAAAAAATATTTATAATTTCTTTCCATTTTTATTTAATTTCCTTTTATTTATTTATCGTCAACACAACAAGCTTTATAGCCCAATTAGAGTGTCAATATTTAACATGCTCATTTACCGATTTTTATTGCAATATTTCCAAATGCTTTGGAAGAGGAAGACATTACATAGACCTATATCCAATTCGATGGAAGTTCGACAAATTTCATTGTAGGTAGTACACATTTTCCAGATCGGTGACTTCATCATTATATTGTTCTTGTGTTTTTGCGGTGGAAGAACCAGTGTTGTTACGCGAGTTTTTAATGACAGGACACGAAATTGTAACAATGATACTAAGTCCGTGCAGTCTAAGCCAATTTGAACTATTTTCGAAACGCTCTAATGAACATAAGCATAATACATTTACTCTAATGTAGAAACGTTAAACTTTCTTTTCATCCTTATTACAAATCCTAGTATTTTAAAAGCTTCATTTGTAATATTTTTATGTGGTTGAGGTCATCCGCAAATAGCACTTTTTCTTTATCCAGTAGGTAATTAATGAACAAGAGGAATAACAACGGTCCAAGATTAAAGCCTTGAGGGACTCCTAACAGTGTATATTCATGAGATTTGTATTCCTTAAATATAACAGATTATCTGCGATTAGTTAGACAAGAGCACTTGATGGAAAGGATGGAAAGAAGTGATAGTGATTTAATTTACCTAGTAGTACATTGTGATTTACTCTATCAAACGCTTTTTTGAAGTCAATATAAATCATATCGACTTGCTTTCCTTCGTCCAGCGAGTTTTCAATAAACTCTGTAACATTTGCAAGGTTCGTTACCGTGGATTTTTGTGAAGCAAAGCCATATTGTTTAGTTGAGATAACTGGCTTCATATGATTACTAATTCATTGATACACAATCTCTTCAGAGACTTTTACAAAGACTAGTAAGATTACTATAGACCTGTGGTTTTTAATTTCTCGTCTGTCGTTTGTTTTAGGTATAGAATAAACTAAGGCAAATTTCGATTTGTTACCGAAAATACATGTTTCTAGTGCCAAGCTGAACGCAATCAATAGGGAATATTTAAATATTTCAATATATCCTTTAACTATATATCAGGGTATACCATCAGATCTAACTGTCGTTTTGGATTTTAGATTCTTCATAGCCTTTTCTATTTCATTCAAATGTATTTGGTCAATAGACAGTATTCCAATTTCTTTGTAACCCCTACAATTACTATCAAAATTACTGAATGTTTGAGAAAAGGATACAAATACTGATTGGAAATACTATGCAAACGCATGAGCTATTTCTTCATTGTTACATAAATCCTGACTTCCAAATTTTTGTATATTTGGGGGAAGATGTTTTGTTTCGTTTTTAGTAAATTTTCACAGATGACCTGGATCATTATTAATATTGTTTTCAGAATTCGATATATAATGGTCTTATAGGCTATTTTTATGTCTTTCTTGACTTCCCTACGCAATCGAACTAATTCCTAAACAGAGGTTTTGAATTTTCAATTTTGTATGGAGACTTTGTATGATAAATTGTTTTAACCTTGAGTTTCCTAATAATGTATTTAGTAAACTAGCACGGATACTTTGGGACAGGGTTTCTGATTAATGTTTCATAAATAATATCATAAAGTTTAATAACTAAGTCGTTAACACTAATGTACTCTTTTAAGCGTTCCCAATCAACTTCCAGTATATTTTAAGGTAGGTTTAATGTACTTCATGACATGGTTCTTTTTTAAGTTTTTGCGCCCTTAATTTAGTAAATATTGTCGTGGTTATCCTGTTGATAACTTTTAGTGAATAATAAAAAAACTGTCGCTTTATCTTTGTCCCCCCTCTGAAAATCACAAGATGGATGCATTTTGTCCCATTGTATTCCCATTTCTTCTGTAATACTTTTCAAGACGAAAGCCTGGTTCAACATAGTTATATTCTTTCTAAATTCAGATTAGTGATCTTCAATTATTTCATCTACATATACACTTAGGCGTGTTAGCAGAATATGAATAAGAAATCGTGTAACATAGAAGTAACGATATTCCAAGGCAACTACAGTCAGACCTTTTAATATTAACCCGGACTATTACTGCGGTTTTCCACTCCTTTGGAAGTTGCCCCTTTTCCATATAGCTCTAGTCATTACATGAAGTTCCTCTTTTCCCCATATTAGTTTATGAAGTTCGTTGAATCGTACCGTTCCTCCCGCTCCAATTAATTGGACTGGGACATATAAATTCCTGGTTACTTCAAATTTTTCGATCCTTTACTGCAATTCCAACCTCGATCTTGCTAGGTTCGGGCTCTGTGGTATAAATGTCATATTTCTTTTTTTTTCTCAGGTGTGTACGTTGAAAAGCTTGTCGAAATAACTAGTCGCGATGCCCCGTGTGTTGTGCCAGCCGTGACCTCTTACTTATATTGGATTATATTTCTAACAAGGGACTTCGTGTAAGGTCCCCCCTCATTTACAGAAAAGTTGAAGTTTGCTTGAAAGGTCTCGTCCTACAAACTGCAAGAATACACAAATAAGGTGCCATTGTCAACCCTTTGCGGACGCCAGTTATGTGATTCTTTGCCAAAGTATTTTTTTTTAAATAATATTATAATAGGTTAGTATAATTTCCTCCATATTAAATGGAGGAAATGGATTTCCATTAAATATTATAGAAAATATATTTATGGAATTATTCTTGAAATGCATATGGAGGAAATTCATGGAGGATTTCCATAATTTCCTCCATACCTAATATTGCCATCTACCATCTACAAACATCCATGAACCTGGCGGGGTTCAAACCCTATCCCAGAGCATTACTCCACACGCTTATCGAGATCGATTTTACGCTGACTTTTAGTGAGTGAAGTATCTTTGGTTATACTTGTCTCAGAATAATAAAGGAAGGTTCGTTTCACTTCTAATAGTTGAAGGAAAAGAAGTATAAAGCTGTTATGTAACACAACAGCTAGAGGAGGGACATGACGGCAAAGCCCAATTTCGTGATTTTAAAATATACAGGGATTGTTCTTTTCCGTCACTAATAGCACAGGACATCGCTTGAACGTCCATATCTTGTGCTAGTACGTCCATTTTATGTCCATGGAAATACTTGACATGAGGTGTACAACCAATGGACGTACAAGAAATGGAGATTCCGAAGAAGTATAGATGTTCATTGTTCATGGCATGTCCTAGTGTTTGGATGTTCTAAAGAAAGGCGGGCATAGTTTGATTTTTGATGTCGACGAGAAGCGTGAGTCTGCAGAGTGTCCGCATACTGTGATCAGCAACTTTATTTCCAACATTTTATACTCCGTGTGTATGTTCATCCTCATAATCTTTTACTACGATTCACAGAAATTGCTTTCTTTCAAATCGGCGGTGAGTGAACATTTCAACGTTGCACGGTTCTCCCGAAATGTTCCACTGTATTTGACAGGTCTTGTCCTTCAACTCGCAAGAAGACACAATTCAGACCGTGAAATGTTAAAATGTTCACTCATTGGCGGGATCAAAGAAAGTAATTTGCGTGAATCGTTGTTAAAGATCATGAGAATGAACATGCATGCGAAGTATAAAATGTTGGAAATAAAGTTGCTGGTCACAATATGCGCACCTCATAAATCCCTGCAGCTCAAAGTCCTTGTCGACGTCAAAAAGTACACAATTTTCACGGGCATAAAATGGACGTCCAATGGATGTCCTGTGGTGTTAGGGATGGAAAACACAACAAACCCTGGTTCTTCACGAGATTGGGCTTTGCCTCCTTCTCCTTCTTCTCTATTTATTCGGTCGCACCACAATTTATACTTCTTTTCCTTCGACTATTAGGAACAAAACGAGCTTTCCTTCATTGTTTTGTGGCAATTATAACCAGGGATACATTCATTTACAAAACGTCAGCGCAAAATCGATCTCGAAAGGTGTGTTGAGTAAGGCTCTGGGACGCTGATCACGACGTTGCGGGTACGAATACCGCCTGATTCATGGATGTTTGTGGATTGTAGAACATCCACGTGACGACAAGACAGTAGTTGCTATAATTACTCAAATTCAATAAATATTATTTTAAAAAATTACGTCGGCAAACAATCACATAATTGGAGTCCACAAAGGGTTCAAACTCTGCCATTCCTGATGTCCTTGACGATGGCACCTAGTTTATCTATTTCTAACGTCCTATATCTGCAGCTTGTAGGACGAGACCTTTCAAAGAAACTGCAACGTTTCTGTAAATGAGGAGGCAACTTGCGCGAAGTCCCTTTAAGTCGATGGTGGAAATCATTATTTATTCCATGAAATTATAGTCTTAAATTTAAATATTATTTTAATATAAAGAAATCAACTTAATGTTAGACCTATGATCAAGAGCTGTACTATTTATTACTGAATTCAGACATGTCGTATAATACCCTTCAAGTTAAATACTTCTACATACAAATAATTTATGCATATTTCCTTTTCTTTAAACGTATTAATAACAACAAAAATTACTTTCAGATCCGTTTTTAAGTTAATAAACAATTTACAAGTACAAACATCGGCAGAAAGTATTTCAGATACCATGCACTGAAAATCAAACTAAATTTTTAGGTCACAATATGTCCCAGTTTCACCAGCTTTTAGTGCATAATACTCGTATATAAACATTTCGTGAATTTAATATGAGCTACACATATTTTGTGCATAAAATATGAACTTCAGTTTTCCTGACACCTATTTATGCACAGAAGTTCATTTAATATGAACTTGAAATGGATTTTGCAAATGTGCTAAACGTGATCTGAAAATGTTCTCTATATAATGATAACTACGGAATATATAAACTAAGTGTCTACAGATTGTGCACTAGGGCCAGGGCCCAATGGGAAGACACATTGAGTACACAAAAGCTCACAGGTTTTCAGAAGGTTGACATACATTTCATTATTGGTGAAGTTATTGTGTGCTTTATATGACATGAGAATTTCAGTCCCTTAATGGGCTTGTGTATGTTTAATCCCTTGCTTACAGCAGTGCACATGCACATGAATATGCGTTTCACTGTGTATAACAGTTTTTTCGATGTGATGTAACCTTCTACACTTCTTCTGCTTTTCTTCTGTTTTTATCCCTTCCTTAATTCTGTTATTGAATTGTAACAGTTTCCTTCCCCCTCGAAAATTTCGTACAATCGTATATTACTTAGAAAACGTTACATTTCTGGCCTTTGTTGCATCTTAGAGGCCAACGTCGTCAAACAAATTAATTCTACTCTTTTTCTAAAAAAAAGCGGCTCTTGTCCTATTTAAAAATTCAATCCCGGGATTCGGGGTATGACATATTTTCATGTTTGATAATTTGGCAAGTAGCATACGGTAATGGGCCAAAGTTACCTGAAGGCCTTGTCACCAGTGACATGTGTCTTCAGAAAAAATCTATTAAAGGATGTTCATGTGAGATTATTTGCATATCAAAATGTAAATTTGAATTTGTAAATGTAATGTATACTATTATCATTTGAATGTAATTAATATTACTTTCTTTCTATTCCTTTTAGTTAGGCTACCGGCAGACTCCTCTCTATCTATTAATGTAATATTTGTTTCGTATGTATATTTATTTCATTTCTGTATTTGAATAGCTGTATATGATTTTTGTATATTAAGAACTGAGCAATTTCAAAACAGACAGTAATGCTATCTTCTACCAGAACAGCGTTCATTTTAGGGCAACCAAGAGTATATTGTTGTCTCAAGGAAATACGAGATAGAGAGGGGGGGGGGGGGGGGATAGAAGCTCATAAAAAGATCTGGAAATTCCTCAGTATATTGATTTTACATACCGGCCGAGAGTGTGTTTTATGAAATAATATTTCTATGCACTTTTTAAGATGTTTGCTGATTAATTTGCTCGAGGCTT